>JBAMJV010007537.1:0-100425 GCA_037951105.1 Echinarachnius parma
CACAGGAAGGCACATCACGCATCATACAGGAGATCAGCATTCATGGCCCATTCTACTCGCTCTGCCAGGTAAATTACATTTCAGCTACCGTAATCAAATGAAATTTACATCCAAATTGAAACCATCCCATTTTGTTAAAATCACAGAAAAAAAAGAAATATGCCAATGTTGTTCATTAATTTAAAGATGACTGAAATTGTTTCAACTTTTTTTTTGGTAAAAAAAAAACAAAATTATATGGTTGCCAATTTAAGGATGCATATATATTTTTAATCATGATTGTCTTTGAAAAGTGGAACAGGCTGTCTCACTACAAAGCAAAGCTTTACTAAGGCTAATTCTTGTTCAAATCACAATAATCATCTTTTTAACATGTCAGGTTTAATTTCTCCTCCTTGGCTGTGCTCTATGGCCCGTATTCACAAAGGAGGTTTGTACAAACCCCGGTTCAAACCGCGGTTTACATCTATGGAATGTCAATTGTAAACTAATGGAGAGAGAATGTAAATTCCTTACTTGTTAACAATGTTGATGGTACACATTCTCTCTCCATCAGTTTACAATTGGCATTCCATAGATGTAAACCACGGTTTGAACCGGGGTTTGTACAAACCTCCTTTGTGAATACAGGCCTATATCTTTGTGTACAGTCACAAACAACTTCTGGAGAAAAAGGGTGCACTACCACAACTACACCATCACTTTAAACTGTTATCTACTAGATTTGTCATAGGCAATTAGTTGAACTTGTGTAATTAATTTTCTCATCCTAGGCTGTGCTCTACATCTTTGTGTACCGCCACAAGCAGCTTCTAGAGAACAACAAGGGTCTGCACTACATCATGAACCTCAACTTGGAACGCATCGTGACCTGTCGACTCAACCCGCTCAGGGTCTGCCTGCCCTCCATCGTCAACATATTCGCAACTCTTGCAAGGTACGCATCTCTAGTAATACATGCAGTCAAATATGTGACCTTACATTACAAAACGACCGTTATGTCGCTGTGGTAGTTTCTCTGTCATTAGCTGAAATAGTCAAATTTATGAGATTCAGGATTTTGGTACTTCCTGAATAAGGGAGGGCATCTTAATCTACCTTCTGTGAAATTTTTGAGCACCAGAAATCAAGTTTAGATATTATCTTTTATCAAATAAAAATGATAAGATTACAGTGCTTGAATGGACGCTGGTCTTTGAAACGGCCCGTTTTCTCCCTAACCTTAAAACTGCTTCAGCCATGTTCCAAATCCTTGGTGCTCATTTTGAGAGAGTTTGCTTAGTCGGAATATATATGACAAATCATATACCATTTTAAAGGTAGTGGCTTCTACATTAATGTCATGCAAAAATTAGCACAATTATTTGTCTCAACTTAACGGTCGATTTGTGGTGTGAGGTCACATATATGTTGTAAAGGCTACCAGTACAGTAAGACCAATAAGCTTGACTTCCTTGAAAGAAATGTATGTGTTAGAGAACCTGTCTGTAAAGACCCTCTGCCTATGAAGACCACATTTTCTGTATCAATTTGGACTGCAATGGAAGTATAGTTGAGCACAGCCAACATTTTAGAACCCATTCAAGACTATTTGAATTTGGTTTAACGTACATTTTCCATAACCCCCAGCTCAAGTATTTCAGGGTTCGGTCCTGAATGCCTCAAAGTAAAAGCAATGAAATGTTTTATAAATCAGTATGTAAAAAGGGTATATTCACAGACATATAATTGGGACCTAGAAAAGTACTCTATGGAAGAGCAAACAATTATTGATATAGTGTTTTTCCAATCAACCACCATAAAACCAGCTGTGTTATCCTCTTTCATAGTAGCAATAATTTTCATCATTGATAATGTTCCCCATATCAGGAAGTACCAGGTTGCCTTCTGCTACACAGTGATGGAGCACAACGCCCGCTCAAAGCTTCCAGTAGTCAAGCTCAATGCATCGGGCTCAGGCACCATGGTTGCTAATAGCAACGCTCTGGATTCATTCTTCCCCTTTGACCCCTACATGCTGCCCAGGTAAGGAGTTAATCATACCTCGATATCTGTTGACAGATAGGGGCAATTTGTAGTTAATAGTTCTGTAGATAAAATTTGTCTAGATAATTTTTGCTGGTCAACACATAAGGCTCAGGCACCATAGTTGCCAATAGCAACGCCCTGGATTCTTTCTTCCCCTTTGACCCCTACATGCTGCCCAGGTAAGGAGAACATTTAGCAAATAATATCTCAATAGCTGGTGACAGACGGGTGCAATTTCCCCAGATAATAGTTTTCTCGATACAGTCAAACCTGTATAGTGACCACTCAAGGGAAACAAGAAAGTGTCCACTGTACACATGTGACCTCTATGCGCTGGTTCTACAGCACTGTTTTTCTTGGCAAGATATAACTTGTGGTGGTCACTATATGCAGGTTGGCTGTTATAGACAGGTGGTCACTATGACAGGTTTGACTTTAATTCGCTGTCTGTCACTACATTCCTAGTCAAATCTCTAATTATCAAAAAATGTCAATCTCTTCAAAATATCGCCCTTATCAAAAAATGTCACTGCGCTCAATTGCTAGGAATACAAGTGCGTATGTGACACATATTCAAGGCTATGAAAACAATTTTTATGCCTCCGTAACGAAGTTGCCTGAGGCATTATGTTTTCGGGTTGTCCGTACGTCCGTACGTCCCGTTCACGTTATCGCGTTATCTCAAGAACGGATTGACAGATTCTGACCAAACTTGGTACATGTATGTATCTTGGGGGGCCGATGATCTGATTAGATTTTGGGGTCATGAGGTCAAAGGTCACAGGGCTCATTATATATGCAAAAAAATAGCTCGTGATCGCGTTATCTCAAGAACGGATTGACGGATTCTGACCAAACTTGGTACATGTATGTATCTTGGGGGGCCGATGATCTGATTAGATTTTGGGGTCATGAGGTCAAAGGTCACAGAGCTCATTATATATGCAAAAATAGCTTGCGATTGCATTATCTCGAAGAACGATTGACAGATTTTGAACAAACTTGGTATATGTATGTATCTTGGGGAGCCGATGATCTGATTAGGTTTTGGGGTCATGAGGTCAAAGGTCAAAGGTCACAGAGCTCATTATATATGCAAAAAAAGCTCGTGATCGCATTATCTCAAGGACCGTTTGACGGATTCTGACCAAACTTAGTACATGTATGTATCTTGAGGAGCCAATGATCTGATTAGATTTTGGGTAGAGACACTGATTTTCCGCGGAAAATCGCGGAATTCAGAGCCCGTTCCGAAAAAAACGAAACCGGGACCCGATGGTGACGGTCAGGAACCGGTGTGACCGACCGAACCAACTCAGCCTTAATAATTATTGAATAAATTTTAAAGATATTTACTCTCTGGCCCGAGTCCTTCCTGATATCAGGCATGGACACATTCCCCCAAAATGTTGATGATTTGTGGGTGAAAATGATGATTTTACCCTACTCATTGAATTTTGTATGGAGTTCTATGTAAACGGAATTTGCAGTTTTTCACATGTACAAAGTCTATGGCAAAACGGAATTTCCGTTTTTCAGGCAGGTAAAAACGGAATTCCAGATTTTCTGAAACGGAAAAGGCCTTTTTTTGAAACGGAAAATCAGTGTCCCTATTTGGGGTCATGAGGTCAAAGGTCAAGGTCACAGGACTCACGTTAAAAAAATCTCAAGAACCAGTTGACAAATAACCATCAAACTTGGTACATATAATTTGAATTTTGGGGAGCTATAAACTAATGAAATGTTGGGGTCATGAGGGCAAAGGTCAAGGTCACTTATATATAGCTCATAATTGTGATATGGCAAGATCTGATAGACAGATTACCATCAAAATTGAGTTGACAGAATTGACTCAGTGTATGTTAATTTGGGCTTGATATATGTAAATTGCGCAATGGCGGAGGCATCATTTTCGACTGCGCGCAGTCGAAGATCCATCTAGTTTAAGCATGTAAGCTGGTTACAATTGGGATCATCGTTATAAATGATGCTGAAAATTATAAAAGTTCTTGAAAAAAAATACTGATGATGATATGTATGGTCTAAATATAGAAGTTGAAGTACAATTAATACCTTGGGTTTTTCTCATGCTCATTTATTTAAATAAACTGTGTTATTTTCTTTGATTATTATGTTCCATTCTTTGTTGTTTGCAGATCTGGAGAAGGAATCGAGAAGCTGTACAGACACTGGGAAGGTTGCAAGCCTGACTTTGCTGGACTCAATCAAACAGTAAGTCTTATTTTCTCTCAACTTTTGTTCATATTTTGGACAACTATATCAGTATTTGTTATATTCATTAATAATCATCAGTTTTAGTGGAACACTTTTGTAAAGGTTTTGCAGCCATTCATGTTGTTTACTTGGCAGATTATTTTTGTTTCCAACAAAAGAACAGGATCTACACGGCACCTTTTGTGCATGAGTGTTTTGCAGTGACCTCGTAATGATTTATTTGAAGTGTTACATTGACGCCTCACTATTCCATTAAAGTTTAATTTGTCTTTAGCTCAATATTATATTTCAATAAATCATATTTTTGTTTGTGTTGTGTTTGGAGATAATTGCCCGTATTCACAAAGGAGGTTTGTACAAACCATGGTTTATCCATGGTCTACATCTATGGAGTGCCATTTGTAAACTGATGTAGAAAGAATGTAAACTCCTTACTTGTTAACAATGTTGATGGTACACATTTACAAAATGCACCAAATAAATGTTTGTCTTCTCGCATGGTGAAATTTGCGGGTTAGCAAGCACTAACAGTCATATCATTAGAAATTAGAAATTGTTTTACTTGTATACGAGCAGCACTCCATAGATGTAGACCATGGATAAACCATGGTTTGTACAAACCTCCTACAAACCTGCTTTGTGAATCCGAGCCATGATCTCTTGATATTATCTCATTTAATATCAGTATAATATCAACTGTACGTGAGCCCCAGCCTTTGCTTATATTGGGCTAATTCAACATCTTGATAAATTATCATTTTATTCTGCCCTCTCTTGAATTTATGCCATGTTTCTCACATCCTTCTCCCACCTTACCCAGGATGATGCGGCTGATGATGATGAAGATGAGTTCATGATGTATGATGCAGTAGATAAGGATCTACCCTTGGGTCTTACACCAACCAGCGCAGCGTGTATATCACCTGGATTCAAGACCCCTTCATCATTCAACAGATGAGAATGAAAAAGACTCAAAACAAAAACAAACTTTGAGGATGAGACTGACAGACAGGAATGTTTGTTAGGATGTGCTTATGGAGAATGAGTCATTGGACAGAGATCTACAATTAGGGCTCCAAACAACCAGCGCAGCATGTATATCACCAGGATTCAAGACTCCCATCTTCATTCAACAGATGATGATGATGACAATGATTATGTTGAGGAGAAGGAGGAGGAGGAGGAGGCGGGGCAGTTTATGTTTAGTTACGCTGAGATTCTTTAGAGGAGGATTTGCTGGGCATAGGGTTCTGGTTGAATTTTTATTTAAATTTTTTTTAAAGATGTGGTTGAAATTGTCATCTCCATGTACTTCTTGAATCACTTGCTTATCAGTGCAATACTAAGTTACTATGGATCTTCATATTTGAGTTTGTATTTGCGAACTGATCTTTTGTATTGTCTTTAATATACATATTGTATATTGTTTGTTCATTTTTCTGCCTGAAACCACATCTAAACAAGAACGACTTTAAAACAGTATAAACAAGTCTACCCCTTTAAATGTGTAATGCAATCTTATGTACTGCAATGAAATTGTGGGTCATAAAATGTTATGTTCTTTAAATCTAATGTAAACTGTCGGCTCCAGCATGAACATAATACATATTAAAAACATGTTTGTTGGACAGATCTACATTATATCACCCTAGGATAAGATAGTTACATAATCATGTTAATAATCATATTCCAAGGGAACAAAGGTATAAACAAGTCTACCCCTTTAAAGGTTAAATGTAATCTTTCTACTGTACTGCAATGAAAGTTTAGTTGCATTTACTTCCAAGGAGAAGCTACTTACATAATCATGTTAATAATCATATTCCAAGGGAACAAAGGTATAAACAAGTCTACCCCTTTAAAGGTTAAATGTAATCTTTCTACTGTACTGCAATGAAAGTTTAGTTGCATCTACTTCCAAGGAGAAGCTACTTCGTTGGTATTTTTCATAACATAATCGTGTTAATAATCATATTCCAAGGGAACAAAGTTATACACAAGTATATCTCTTAAAAGGTAAAATGTAATCTTCCACTGTACTGTAATGAAAGTTTAGTTACATTTACTTCCAAGGATAATATTCTTGCATAATCACAATAATAATCCAAGGGATGCACGTTGGCGGCCAGCCAGGTAAATATGTGACCGGCTCTGGCAAAACAAGGCTTTTGTCTGCAACTCTTGTTTTGCAGCCAAAATTGTAGAAATTCATATTTTTAAAAGTGAAAATTGAATGTATTCCCTTTTTACACATGAGCAAAAATCAAAGTAACCTTAATTATACTAATTTTTATAATATTGTAAGTTAGTCAATCAGAAATTAAGTGAGATAAAGTATTAAGTTACAAGTTAGAATCATCAGGTTATCAAATGGGAAGAGGCATTTCCCCAAGTTACAGATGTTACATGTGTATTATTATCCTCATGGATATTTATGATGCAAACTATTGTTTATTTCTCTTTGACTTGAATCATGAGCACAGGAAATGTGTAGAAGGATATTTTAACAAGTTTTGATACACTTAACTTTGTTTGTATTAGTTTCAAGCAGCCGTTTTGTGCAACTGTATGCAGAACAGTAATGTATACGTATAATTGTGCATTGAGAGGTGGCCTGTTTTGTTCCAATAGACCGCTCCTGTAATGTATGCAAATAATATGCGTATGACGTAAGACTCCCCGTTGGCAAGCTGAACAATAGTAACTAGGTCCGGCAAGCTCCGGCAAACTTAGCTTGCCGGACCTAGTTACTATTGTTAAGCTTGGTAACGGGGAGTCTTACGTCATACGCATATTATTTGCATACATTACAGAAGCGGTCTATTGGAATCAGATTGTTGAATCATGTACATTTGTAATTCAGATCTTCTCAGTCTTCAGAACGTACATGTTGTTGGTTGAGAAAAGGCGCTAAGTCACTTTTTGTACTTCAGAGATAATCATGTTTAAATTTCAAAAGTCATGAAGGATCCGAGTGCAAATTCTTGTTAATATTTGATAAATATTCCCGAAATTTGACATTATAATTATCAGAAACAACATGTAGAGGAGGCTCCGACATGAAAGATGGTTAGCCACAAATTGACTTAACGTCCTTCTTGCTCTGCATATCAGTATCATGTCACTCAAGTAATGTTTGTTTGTCTGTTGTTTAGCAATGAGGATTTATGGACATTAAGATACCCTCGGAAAACTAATAAAAGAGTGACCTACTTTATTTAATGTCTGCAGGTATACGGGCATGTACAGTGAAACCTCATTATAAAGAGAACCATGGGACCATGAACATTATCCTGTTATAATCAGGGCCCAGGGGCCCGATTACGGACCAGTGAAATTTACCATAGTTATTAGTATCATTGGCTCTAACTCATCGATGTCAATATGCTAGAATAACACAAGACTCAATAGAATGTACATATACCCCCTTACTCATTCAACTGTAAAGGTTTACCCAAGCATATTTAGAGGTTGGTGGAATTAGGGCTGGTCCTGGGTCATGATAGAGCTCTTGTTCACAGGTATGTTGTTAATACAGGGAGACTTCATTACAACAAGTACCTTGAAAATTACCTTGAAATCTGAGGTATCTTTTTGTATGATGGTAGAAAAAAAACATGAAGTGCTTTGGCAGACAAAACTTGCGTTATAGTAAGAGGGTTTTGTTATTGCCCTTTATACAGAGGATCCACTGTGTTACCAAAAGCACTGGTAGAAGATATATTCATTTTAATTTGTCTTATTTCAAGGTGACATATCGATATGTCTGCAGAGTTTGCAGGGTATATTTTGTGTGTATTATGGGTGGTATGTTTGTTGCATTTTATTAATACTGAGTACATTCACACCTGTGTTCAATGACAACTTAAGCCGCATGGAGACATTGAACAGGGTCTTTATGAGCAGGTGGTCTTTCATTTACATGTGAAGTGTTTTTCTAGGGATACAAACATGGTCCTTATAGACAGATCGTTATTAGAACAGGTTTAAATAACGATTTTATTCCATACAATATAATCAGGGCTCCACCTTCACTTCTTTTTGCTAGTGGTCCTGTCAGGCTTGTATAATAATTTTCTTTTAATTTGTTGGTGTTCTGAAACCAAAAACCAAAATTAACATATTTTATGTGAATTGTCTATTATTACAAATCTCACTGATTTGATTGGTGAAAACTGTCTTTAGACAGTGATAAAATTTGACATTGAAGAATGCACAACTTCACATTCTGTCATTATGATTGTTGGAAAATTCAGTTGCCTGATTTTACTTTCTAACAAATGTTGTTGGCCTGAAGTAAAAATGTTAATGGCCAGTCCTGGGCCTCATTGCATAAAGAGTTGCATAGATTGTAAAGTTGAAATTATTGCAAGTCAGAACATGTGACTAAATGTGCAAATCTGACTGGTTCAGTTGGTGCAGTTAATTGCAACTTTACAATCGATTGCCAAACCCTATAGTATTCTACTTTATCTAATATGAATGAACATGTATTTGAATTGCTTCTGTTGTCATGTGAAGAACAAAAACTATCTGTACAGTTTCATTTATTGATTAACCAAATATATGACGCATTATATATCAATATAAAGTTCTTTCCTTTGTCTTTTTTGGTTATATTTACATCTTTATGTATATTTGTCTGTGGTAGGCAACTGTCCAAGGAAATTGTATCCACATGATTCCATAATTTCCGAATCGTGCAGTCGAATTGCTGTAATGATATAAATTAAATCATATTCCTTGTGTGGGACTTATTGTCTCCTCAGTGAATCACTATGGGGTATTATACAGAAAATAACCCTGAATTTTGTCCTTAACCCGCCCACATTAGCGCACTTCTTTTGTTCTTGTTCACCCTAGCATGCATCTGTTCCAACCTTCACTCTGTTTAGGTACAGTACTTTATTTAAAACATATAGGAAACTGACTGGAAATATTTTAAATGAATGAAAATGGGCAAAGAAAAGTAGGCTTCCCCGGGAATCGAACCCGAGACCTCCGGATTGCTACCATCACCCATCGAGCCACAAAGACCCTTAACTCCTAACGTGCCATGGCTGTGCATGCACGCACAATAGAGTACTTGACCATGTCCATTGTATTGTGCGGTGGCATATTGTAACATAAGTGGCTGTATTGTATGAACGCCCCATAATCTGCAGGCTAGGGGTATTTGCCTTTCAATAGAATTCCTTTCAAACCACCCTTCCAATTAATTTGGCAGGCTTGGGTTAAATGGGGGATGTACATCACTTGCCAGTTCATCGCCTCACGTAGGATCTGCTAGATCAGCACATCTTGCATTACAAAATACAAAATAAGCCACTTATAAAAAATCTTGCCTAGAATCTTGCCCCCCCCCCCCCCCCCCCCCCCCCTCTGTGTGTTAGTGTATAGTCATTCAAGTGAGGATATAATCACAGAAAAATTCCTCTGAACAATGGACTTCCCAGGTAAGGTTATAGCCCTGAGTGGGAAGTACTAGTAATCTGTTTGTGCTTTATTTCGTCAGGCATTTGCGAACACGTGACAATGCAGGAACAATTGTGGCCATCTTCAAAATTAAATTTACAGGAATGTAAAAGTGTGTGTTTTTGTTGGTACGTGTGGGTCCGTGTGGGTCTGTGTTTGTCTGTTGTTTGTGTGTGTTTGTGTATGCATTTGTGTTTGTGTGGGCGTGTGTGTATGAGCCCAACTACGTTTGTGTTGAATTTGGGGTTATTTATCACAAGTAGCACACTTACTCAGGGGGGGGGGGGGGGGGGGGGGCACGCCCCCAACAATTTGACAGAAACTATAAAGAATAAATTGATAAAATATGCATGACGTGTCCCCCCCCCCCCCCCCCCCCCCCCCCACATACACAATCACTAAGCTCACATTGCACCTATGATACTACATGACATGTAACATGTATTTCAGAACGTTCAGAAACATTGGGGGGGGGGGGGGCATACAGTTCCCCCCTTGGCCCTTGCATACACAATTCGTAGACATAGAATTAAAATAGTACGACTGACACCAAACGTTTGCCATTCACCGTGTGCAGTCGCGCAAGTGAGTGATAAAAGACTGAAATCAACCAAGGTATTAACACTTGTCGTGATTTAATCTTCTGCACCCTGGGCCTGCATGGACATATTTTAGTCACTTATGGAGTACTTTTTGATAATGCATGATTTATGATTTATTAGTACATTCCCCATACGGGTGGCTACTTCTTAGTTTTCACTCTCACATCACTTGGTATAAAGGGCCAAGCTCATGATTGGTTCAAGTCATATTTGTCTGATCATCATCAGATTGTCTGTATTGATGATCATAAATCTGATTCCTCCTGTGTTACACGCGGAGTTCCGCAGGGTTCTGTTGGCGGCCCAACTCTATTCTCATTGTATTTGATAGGATTGAAATACATACTAGGAAATCATTGTGTAAAATATCATTGTTATGCAGACGACATGATATTTCTTTTGAACCAACCCAAATTGATGCCGTAAATGCAATCCAAAAGCTTGAGGCTTGTATTTTGGATGTACAAAATTGGATGAGTTTACATTCTTTGAAATTGAATAATGCAAAATCTGAGTTTATACTTTTTGGTTCCAAAGTACAATTGCATAAGGTTAATGTAACATCAATGAATATGGGTGATACTGTAATTCCTTTGTCTAATTCTTGCAGAAATCTTGGAGTAATGTTCGATTGTAATATGAAAATGTCAGTACAAATATCTAGTGTTTGTAAATCTGTCAGGTACCAGCTACGTAATTTAGGATTCATTCGCAAATATCTGACTTGTTCTTCTACCCAGAAAATTGTCCATGCACTCATTTCCTCTCGTCTAGATTTTGGTAATGCCCTGGCTTATCAGTTGCCCCAGTCCCAACTTACTAAATTACAAAAACTACAAAATACAGCAGCCCGCATCGTTACGCTCACAAAGAAATTCACTCACATCACCCCTGTACTACAAACACTTCATTGGCTACCAATCGATCAACGCATTAAATTTAAGATTTTGTTATTAACGTTTCACTGTATACATGGTTCTGCCCCTAGCTACAACACCTTTCTGATACAACCTTACAATCCGATACGACCCCTTCGATCCTCCCAATCTGGCTTACTTTCTATCCCACCAAGCAAAAAATCATGGGGGGACAGGGCTTTTGCACATGCGGGTCCTTTACTCTGGAATGAGTTACCCCAGCACCTTAGAAACATTACGTCCTTAGAGTCTTTTAAAACAAGTTTGAAAACTCACCTCTTCCAAGTTGCATTCCATTAATATCCAGTAGTTTCAGTATGTGTTTATATGTTTATGTTCCATAATTATGTTGAAATGTTCTTTGTTTTTGTTTCCCTTCTTTTTTTGTGTAAAGATGAGTTTAACTGCGCCCTGAGCACCTTGTAAAAGGTGGAATTGGCGCACTACAAGACCCCTTTATTATTATTAATACTACCCATGCCCTGCTGTCCTTTGTCAAAATATCGTTTTCTAATCCCAGGTCCGAATGAAAAGCATTTTACGATAGTTTTCCCTTTTCCAAAGAGAAGGGATTGAAAGGAAATTAACTGAGATTTGAGACAGAGTTTGTACATGATCGACGAGGCTTTAGATGGATTGTTAAAAAATTTTGATAAACCAAAATTTAATTAGAAAAAAAAAGAGACGACACGTCGGAGCAGTTTGTTTATTTGTATAGATTCAAATCCAACGTTTATTTCAAATACAGTTCATATACAGATTTGTACAAATAACATGTAACGGGTAGCACCTATCGAACCATATAGAGCTTGCCAAGTACACCCTGATTATAGTTACAACATGGACCCCGTTAGCTAGGGACCAATACTGAAGCTACTACAATATATTTAGACATTTGCAATGACATACACATAATATATAGTAAATTCATATAAGTTACTGTTAAGAATACATACAACTGCAATTCATTCATTTAATAAATCATACAGGAACAGAAGTTAAACCTTGGTTTGGGAACTAAATACATTAGCTCTTGGATACTACTAATAATGTATTCCTATAACAATAAGAAGTTATACGATACTCGGCATCAATAGATGATATTGTATTTCTGTGTTCAAAATGTATTGAAAATTGTACAACATTATTCGCAAAGATGAGAAATATTACTTAGTGTACAAGTTTGCCATGTATCTTCACTGCATCATGCAGTGGCGTAATGGGCAAAAACTTTTGGGAGGTCATAACCAATTTGTTTGAGGGAGCAAAGCGACTGAGCGGGGGGAGGGTGTGGGAGGGGGGTGTCCCCCATCCCACGGTAGGGAGCTTTTGCATTTTTGGACTTGAAACTGTGCAATCTGATGCATACCTAGAAAGGAAATTCTGACTTGACGACATGTATTATAATGTGGGTAAGTTTGTCATGAATCTACCGACCGGAGAAGAGTTTTTATTTGTTTCATAAAGAAAAAAAACAAATATGCACCCCCAAAATAATAATAGCAAAGTGATATATTATACAGTTCAACAGTGCATCAAAAGCCACATTATGATACAACAACACGAACAAAGTATTCCAGACGTATCTATCCATCTATCTATCTATCTATCTATCTATCTATCTATCTATCTATCTATCTACCTATCTACCTATCTATCTATCTATCTATCTATCTATCTATCTATCTATCTATCTATCTATCTATCTATCTATATATCTATATATCTATCTATCTATCTATCTATCTATCTACCTATCTACCTATCTATATATCTATCTATCTATCTATTTATGTGTCTGTATATGTTCGTCTATCTATCTATATATCTCTATCTTTCTGTATGGAGTATAATTATATACCCTAATGTTTAATAACAGATCGTTGCGATTTTTTTTTAATTGGCGAGCTACCTACCGAAGCCAAAAATACAATTTACCGTTTCAAAATGCATTTATTGAATTGAATTATATTACATAAAAAGTGTAAACATCAATTTATATACACAATCGCAATGCTTGAAATCCACCTAATACATGTCGGTCAAACCTCAGGAAAGCTCTCAGGTTGCCGTATCATTAACAACTTTGTAAATATGATATAATGCATCACTATTTCAATATGCGTAGCGAACCGGCATATTGGTGATTGTTACTATATAGAGTGGCAGTTTTATTATGTTTGCGCGACTAAAGTAAAAACAAAAAATTAAATGATCAGTTACCAGATATGCAACCTACAGGTGCATTGACTGCTTCCTTATAATATGCGGGTATGTGATAAAAGGTCATAACCGATACTTTATGATCGAGGTTCTAAAATCTTGCAAATCAACTGTTACAACAATGATCATATAATATTCATTAACAAAAATGAAGCATAGATCTTTCGATTTTGAACAAGCTACAGTGGTATATATATAGGGCACATTTCACGAGTGGCATACATAGCGTCGGGGGCGTGGGTTGGAGGGGGGGGGGGGGTGGGGGAGGGGGGGTGGTCCTCCAATGCAAACCAACTGTTGCAACTTGCAATACTGCTCAATTAACATTACACTAAAAAGGACGCAACATAATTGTTAAATACTTTAATTAACCGTATCTTTCGAATATTGAAGACTATACTGGTAGGACACATTTCACAAAGGTAATTCAAATAATAACATCGAGCATTTATTTTGAACAATTTATTATGGTTGTAAAGAAGGTAACATTTTAAAATCATCTACCCGTATATATTTTACAGAAATTAGAACTACATGTACTGGTTAATTCGGCATTATGAGTTTGCTATCTCAATCATAAAATCAGTATGATGCATATGAAGGCATGACAATTAAAGCAACGTGATGATACGATAAAATAGACAAGTTAATAGCGAAGTTGTGGACCACTATTTTTTTTACATTTTTTTGTAGAGGAATAGCATTTCTATATCGCATTTCAACATGGCTTAATTTGCGACTGCTTTTATTAGATTCTTTCAAAATTAATTTTCTGCTCCGTTGAACACAAGGGTGGGGATAATTAGTTATGGAATGCGCAAATGTGTTTATCATGAACCGGAAAGATCATAACACGAATGCCTTTTGAAAAGGCTGATTATGGGATACACAATGAATTATACGAGTCGAGAGAAGAGAGGAGTATACAGGCGAATGTATATTATGTAGCAGCCTCCAGAGTCGTATTGCAGACACATAGCTCCTACCATTTTCTTTTTAAAGGGATCTCGTATAACTTTGTTCACATGTGCAAAACTGAAGTGATGAATGGTTGACAAATTGCACTGACGTATACTAGTGCACGGTTATAACTTTCCAGTGTATAATTTTTAACAAAAGGGAACCAAAAAAAAACGAAACCTGTTCAACCATGCACTAGAGTTCTAAGTAAGTTTTGTTGACTTGGACAATGTAACTAGCTCCCTTTTATGTGTTTTTATTTGCTCATACCAACTTATTGAAGATTGATTCTTGACGATCGTTGTCCCTTTAATCGCTTTACTGCATTATATTGATGCGTCTATCTTCTCTTCTGTAGTCCATAATCAGAGTGTTACAACGTGTCTCAGATTAAACCTTATCACGTGAAAACATTAGCCCGACCCACGTTTCAAAACTTTCATTATGGATTAAACACGAGAAGATAAACGTACCTTATAAGTAGGCTACCGACCTAAGTTTCCAATTCGGGTCTTTGGAATTACCCATCGGTAATCGTATAACTGAATATCAGAATGTTCATGAGGAATGGAGAGCATCATATTATAGTTGAACAGTTTCAACAACAACAAAAAAACGATACAAAATATTAAAACTTGAACAAATTTAACACTATTGTATCAAGTAACATGAAGTATTTTGTGACGCATTATTTTATGATGATCAAATACAAATTTGTATTAAAACGACTAAACTTCGTGATAAATTTATTTTAATAGATGCATACACCCTTATAAATGACATGAATGAGAGTACAAAAAGTAGGTCTAATGAATTCGCACAACATGAGATCGTCAATTTAACGTAACTAAATATTCTAGGGGAAAACAACACATATTATCAAGGTCATGATATAATACTATTCAAATAATGAGTGCGAAAGTTATTGAATCATGAAAATATTGTACTGGTGTCATGATTATATCACAGGCAACACGTACACCGGCACCGTCTAGACACGAACGATAAACATTACTAGCTTAATTGTTACACGATACATAATCATGATTTAACGGGTTTTTTGCTATTATTATGATTCTCGCACATACCTGTATAATATGAGAGGCAATTTCATGGATCATAAGCTGCTTTAATTGAATGTTACGTACAATAAATTATGCTGTTTTTTAACAGTTTGATTTGGGACTCTAAATTACTGGATGCTTCTTAACTTTGTTATATTCTATACCGCACATAGATCTGCAACATATTGGCTCTTTTATAATTTATCACAAATAAATTGATGTGATTTGTTTACCATTATCTGAGAATTGTAATAACATGATTCTAATTGAAATAAGTGTTAGCATTTCATTCGTTTGTTTAAGGCTAATACTGAATGTGTATTTTAGGCTTTGAAATTCATAATAAACTGTTTCAAATCCGTTGACAAATTTATACAAAAAACAGCCGTTCGTCATTTCTACTTTTTACAAACATTTCTATATATTAAAAACGCTCTATACTTTCACGATTGCTTTCACATTTTGGAACATTATTTCTCATGTTCCCGGAGCCAAACATGATATTACATAAACAACATAAGGCAATATATCATTAACCACTCAAACTATATAGTTTAAATGCTTACCCAATTACATGCATTATTTTAGAAGTCCGGATCGGACTAGATATAAGTATAATAATAATTACAATTTCTTTGATTTCGGTCCTTTTCATCACATTGTATGGTATTATATCGTCATAATAATAATGTCTCGAGAATAGCGGGAGAATAGCTCAAGATTGGTGAAGAGGCCTTCCTCCTGCAGTGGAGTGAAGTAGGCTGAAGAAGAAGATTGTCATCTCCCAAAGATCCTATATATACCCCCAAACATGCCAAAACCGATGGCGTTATACATTCCCATCGTCATATTTGTCTTGAACCGCCACCTGCCAAGAGATCGGGACCGTTCCCATCCGCCCAATGACACGAGGTCTTAGCGCCACGCCAATCTTTGAGAACACTCTCTCAGAGACACACCTGACAGTCATCATCTTTCTCCCTTCCCTGAGTATTTTTGCAGATATTATGATAGTCTTCTAAAGATCATAGTACACCCAAATATGCCCAAACTGATGGCGTTATACATTCACATCGTCACATTTGTCTTGGACGGATACCTGCCAGGAGATCGGGACCGTTCCCATCCGCCCGATGACGCGGGGTCTTAGCGCCACTCCAATCTTTGAGAACACTCTCTCAAAGACATTGCACCCGCCAGCATCACCTCCACTCACTAGACGTACGTGAGTGTTGTTCAGATGAGCGCCGCTCATTCCCCGTTCTCCACTCGTAGATTTGTCATCAGAAGATGGATGATGGCCAATGCCCACCCTTTCGTTCGAGGATGCAGCAATTCCGGCCGTGGGACATATTATTTTCTTTATATCCTCGTGTGTCACCATGACATATTCCTCATCCATGTCATCAGCGTCCAAGAGGGAGAGTAGTTCCTCCGTGGCAATGTCCCCGGGTCTTATATAATCATTTTCGCTCGTAGTAGCTGCAGCAGCCGCCATACCTCAATTCATTTTCCCCCTCCTTTCGTGATAAAGATTGCACAATTTCCTCATGTATGTTAAACAGTAGGTGACACAATTATTACAGGTCTCGTAAAACATGGGTTAATTGTTAATGTATAATAATAACCATGCGAAGATGCGAGTAATTTTGTTAATAAATCATACGCTGCTGGTTAGTAGCTAGAAGCTGCATATAATAATTATGTTCCTTGTTTGATTGTACAATTTTTCACATACGTTAATCCGATCCATATATTATGACATACCGCGACCCCGCGCAGGTAACGGGGTCGAACGAAATCAGTGATAATAATTATAATCAAATAAATCGCGAGGAGTCTTGATCAAAAAATCAAAAGCTAGTCAGAAGTCCTTCCGTCGTCGCAGAAATAATCACACGTCGTTTTTGTTCTGCAGTTTTCGGGAGTATTATATTCTCTCACTCCTCCTTAGTATTTATCCACATGGTCTCTTTACAAATCTCTATAAACGTTGTGTTTTAAAATTAGTTAGCGGTTAATATTCGTGTTGTTTGCATGAATATAGATCCAGAGTATTTGCAGATCAGATTCAACTCAATGAAATAACAAATAAATGCATTCAGCGATCTCTGTAGCTAGTTTGCTTTCAAAATAATCCGGTAAAAAAAACATATCGCTATCCAGTCAATATAAGCTCCTATCATGCTGTTGTTTTCATCAAATCCAGAGAATTGACAGAGATCAAACTGATCTTATATAGAAGAAGCAACAAAATATATCCAGTTCAGCAACCTCCGAATCGATCGTTTATAGCTATAGTTGGTCTCAACATTTAGTGTTCGCTTTAGTCAATTAGCGGATAATGTTGTTTTTATCAGATCCAGATTATCATATAGGCTAGGTCAAATTGATTTAAGTCAAAGAAGCAGCACATAATATACATTCAGCAATGCTTTCAGAATAATCCGGGCAAAGGCTTCACGCTTTTAGTTATAGCCGGTTAATTTTGTCTTGTTCTTCTGCGATCCATGTCATAATATAGATCAGCTAGATTTATTTACCTCGAAGAAGCTACTTGGCTGCTTTCAAAACTTCACGCTGTATTTATAAGTTAATTAACGAATGATAATCTGTTTTTTCCAGATCCAGATTACTATTAGTATATAGATCAAAGAAGAAACAGTCAGCAAATAGCATAATGTTCCGAGCTATATCCGAGCACCACGGTTGCTCTCATTGGAAGCGTTATGTATAGTCGTTGTTGGCTTGTTGCTATCAGATCCAAACGATTGCACAAATACGATTACTTGGCGAAACCGTCGTGAATAATACTAGGGCCACCCCCAATTCTGTATGCGGCGTATTATAGATAAGGGCTGACTGATCCCAGGCCTGAATGCACAACATAATCTAATCCGATTTTGATGCAAAGTCAGCAGTGCAAAGAGCACTTATAGAGTACAGAAGTTATGACGTCATACAAATCAATTTTTAGAATTTCTCAATTTGAACTTCATTTTCCGAAAGAGCTTACAAAATAATGTCCAAATGTCGAAACTGAATCAATCGAATATGAAAATCAGTGTTATAATGCTCTGGTTCATAACTTTATGAACCAGAGCACTACCCAACTAACAATTGGACGTTTTCTGAACGTTCTAAACAGGTTCAAAGTTGGTTATTTGGACGTTCTGTGAAAACGTTTTAAAAACGTGTATTTGTGGAAGGTTGAAAACGTTTTTAGAACGTTTCAAATGGACGTTTTTAGAACGTTGTTTAAACGTTAGAAAAACCAATAAAAAACTTTTCATGTATTTGCTTTCAAGTGCAAGGACCAGCAGAACGTTTTAAGAACGTTTTTTAAACGTTCATTATAGACGAAGACCTACGGGACCTAATAAAAACGTTTTGTAAACGTTTTGTAAAGGTTCATTAAAGACGAAGACCTACGGGACCTAATAAAAACGTTTTGTAAACGTTTTGTAAAGGTTCATTAAAGACGAAGACCTACGGGACCTAATAAAAACGTTTTGTAAACGTGTTGTACTGATTGCCCATTGAAGTAAAACATCCATGTGAACATCGAAAAAAGATTATGAGGGGAAAATTATCGGGGACATAATTATGGCGGTGTGGGGGGCATGTGCCCCAAAATAATGTTACAAAATTAATAATGTATGCACCCAATAATTCGCCACCCGGATGAAGAAATAATAATCCGGGATAAAGTAATATTCTGTGAGTTAAACTAGTCTAGATCATCGTTATCAATGTTGTAATTACAAGCAAAGTTATACCTCAGTCACATTTGACACGGCGGCCGTACGGTCTAAAATTTCTACGGCCAATTACAAAAATAGGGCCGCCGTAGAATTGTTACGGTCACATGCATTAGCAGTCACATTTGCCACGGCCGCCGCACGACGTATCTTTAATTTGTGGAGACAGAAAATCTGCGGCTGCCGTACGGCCTTTAATGTGATGACGCACGGTCGCCTTAGGGCGTCCCTGCGGTTGCCGTAGGTTATTTGAACAAATATCAAGGCGACCGCAAGGCGGCCGCAGGGGGGCCATACGGCAACCGTGCGGCCAGACTGACGCTACAGCTACACCCATATAGAGTATAGGAGTGGTAGCCATGGCTACGGCGTGTATAATTGCTTCGGCGACCGTAGAAATGAAAAAGAGTTATAACTTTTAGTTATAATTCTATGGCGACCCCTACGGCCTGTAAAATATACGATTACGCCGTACGGGGACCCTGCGGCCACCGCAGATTTTCTGCTGCCGCCGCACGTTTCTCTCGATTTCGGGGGCGTACGGCCGCCGTACGCTCGCCGTAGAGCAAATGTGACTGTAGCATTAACCTAGTACCCTAATTATAATCAACTCGCTGTGCAACTCAGCTCAGAGGGCGCCCTCGAACAAAATTTCGAGCTTGATTGAGGCGCTAAATTATAAAAAATCAAAATGGTTCGTTGGAGTGTTTACGAGTAATTCACTCTTAGATCTCCAGTCCAGGGAAGAATCTTGTCCATTTTAATTTTAGTGAAGGATGTAATGCCCTAAATCATCATGTCGAAATGTAAGTGTTCAATATATTTTATATTCCCTTGATTGTTGATTGCTTTCTACAAATGTAACTACCAAATTAACAATAACAAACGTGTCGTAGAAAGTTACGAATGGGACTGAGTCCGAGACTGTAAAAAAAAAAAATCGTTTCGAGCTTTCACACTTCTCTGGTACGGTACCTTGTTGTTAAGTTTATGGTTACATATAATGAAATATGTTTTGATTTTCAAATGCTTCCTTATTTATGAAGGTATTTATGATTGAATAAAAAATCGTTTTGAAACGATTTTCGATCGTAGTCAAGAGTATCCGAATTCGGATATACTATCGTCCATTAGTATCCGAATTCGAATACTCCAACGATCGGTGATAACATCTGACACAGACCTATATTTTCTCTTCTTTCATTAGGTAAACATTGTTCTTTTTATATGAAAATGTTACATATCATTCACAAGCATCTTAAAATGATATTGGTATACCGTATATGATTGAAGTCTCAAAGTCAAAGACTTGTCAAACATCACTTTTCTTAGAAAAATATAATTAAACTGTTAAAGTTGATCAAATTAAGACAGACTAAGCCTAGCCAAGAACATAAAGAAGACACTACCTAGACTAGAGTAGACCTAGTCTAGTTACTCTAGACTAGAGATTAGACTAGACACTACCAAATTATTATTATGCTGAAGGCAGTGAAGCTGCTCTCTGCCGAAGCGATGCGTGCTGGTGACACGACGGACGTGGGCAAGAAGTTCTATTTTAACAAATGCAATGAGAAAATAATTATTGATATCACTGTCATACTCGTACTAAATCTAGTGCTCTTCTGTAATAGTATAGCAGGGGTTGTATTACCGAACGGGTTATATTTCCGGACATGCAAATTCACATAGGAAAAACGTTCAAAATGTTAAATATGAATTTGACAGTCGGCATTATTAACGGAGGATAATAAATGGATGTTCAGCACAAAATTTCAATAGCACAATAAGACTTTGATCATGGATATCACCTAATTAAAGTCACCGGAATTCATCTGTAGATGTAGATCTAGAAATTTAATTTTTATTTAAACGGGTTATGATGAAAGGATCTAGACTTTGCTTTGTAAGTATCGGCTTCCATGGTGGTGTAGATATACTTGCGGTTGCACCATGTAAGAAGGGAGGATTGGAGAGTCCTGACTCCTGAGAAGGACTGTCGGTATTCTTTCTTGAGGTTGTAGTTCAATTAAGAACTACAGCGCCGGTATAGTTATTATAAGAAGAGGTTGGGTGGTAGGGGGGGGGGGGGGGGCTCAATGTTTTGAACAGGTTGACTGGCCGAACGTAAAGGATATACTTTGCCATCTTTTCCCTGATATTTTGATTATCATTTGCAGCTTCTCTGTGGCAGCACCCCTACGTGAATGTCTTCAAGCACCTGAACATAGGAGAATGGAAGAAATCAACCAAGGAAGGGGAGGTGGTGTCAGTCATGGTAAGATTCTGGACTTTTTGGTCATTTCTGTAAGCCAAGGGGCTAACTGCTAAGTGGTAGAGGTGGTGGTGATGATGCAATTGAAAAGAATACACAGGGTCTCGGGGCACTGCAAAACAAATTTTAGAGTGTTATTTTCATGCAGGCAAACTTTAAAAGTAGCCCCCGAATAATAAATATTTAAATTCTCCTGTGATGATGATGATGATGATGATGATGATAATGGTGGTGGTGGTGGCTGCGGCGAAAACAACGACGATGATGATGGTGGTGGTGGTGGTGATGGTGATGGAGATGGAGATGGTGATGGTGATGGTGATGATGATAATTAAAATAATAATAACAAAGGTCTGTATTTTTGTTAATGAATCAAATTATTCATTATTGGTTATCACTTTTTCTTCACTATAACAGGACAAAGGGCTGAAGTGCACAGTGTACCGCATCACAGGATCTATCCCTGCCGGTAACTACATACAGCTTCCCAGGACATCATCCCAGTCTCTTGGTCTCACCGGACGATTCCTCTACATTCTGTTCAAACCCATTGCTGGAAAGGTAAGAAAGATTTCCCTAATTATGTCGCTGACATTAAATATATGGTATTATTTGCTGTGTGCAAGGAAATTTTTTTTTTTTATAAATTAATGTTTTCAAAAAATGTGTGCCATTGCAAATCTTCAACACTTTTGAAAGAAATAACACAAGGAAATCCACTATTTATAAAGATCAAATTTTTTGTTTTCCCCTGTTACAGTATTTTGTGACCCACGTTGACGTGACGACCCAAAATGACCTAGTGGTCCGTCTTTCCTTCTCCAACCTCTTCAAGAAATTCAAGTCAACGTCCACTTGGCCTTTCTCATTTCCTAAAATATGGAACTACATGTATTTAACATTTATAGGGAAGAAAGCCGATATTTTATGATTGCTTCCATTTGTTCTTTTTGCAGTATTTTGTGACCCACGTCCACGTGACGACCCAAGATGACCTAGTGGTCCGTCTTTCCTTCTCCAACCTCTTCATGAAATTCAAGTCAACGTCCACCTAGCCTTTCTCATTTCCTAAAACTATTTAACATGTATAGGGAAGGAACTCAAGAGAGCCAATATTTTATGATTGTTTCCATTTGTTACTCTCTCTTTTTGCAGTATTTTGTGACCCACGTCGACGTGACGACCCAAGATGACCTGGTGGTCCGTCTGTCCTTCTCCAACCTCTTCAAGGAGTTCAAGTCAACATCCACCTGGCTCCAGTTCCCATTCCTCTGCCCGGCAGGCAAAGGCTCCATAGAGAGAATCACCTCCAAGACGGCTAAGAAAGGTTGGAAGGTTTATCTTTATTATTTGTTGTTACATTCATAGAGAGATTAACCCCATCATAGTCATTAGCCCAAAGCTTCAGAAATAAAATTTGAATTGTCATTGGCCAATCACCATCCTCTCTAAGACACTAAGAATTGTTTTTATTTATTCTATGACATTTGCACTTCTTTTCCTCAAAATGAATCTCCAAAGAGAGTTATGAAAGGAAAGATCTAAAAATGGAACAGTCACTTTACAGATATTTTACAAGTATTTTGAATGGGTCATTGAATCAAGGTTGAAAATTAGGATGAGTGCTTTGACAACCACTAGGTCACATGAAAGTGCTCTCACCATAACATCATTAATGCCTCTCCCTGATACCCTACATGTGCCTCTTTTAATATTTGTATTGCCCTCATGCAGATCTGCAAGGCCCGGCCCCCCAGAGCTCACGATGGACTCTCCTCCAGTTAGACCTCCAATATATTCTCTCCATGTACCTCAACTGCAAGTACAAATACGTCAAGAGTCTGCGACTCTGCGCCAACATGTACGTCAAGAACGTCTTCACCAGCGACATGCAGTACGAACCCGACATATCGCTGCAGGATGCGAGGGATTCGGGCCTCCTGGTCCGCGGCATCGCCCCGTTGCCGCGGGAGATGACCTTCAGGGTAGAGAAGGGCGAGCGCTGGATGGACCACCATGATTACATCAAGTATGTACTATTTGAAGCTTTTGATTTGTCCTGTTTGTACAGTTGGGCAAATAAAAGCAAATCTTTTACCAGTTTTGGTTACCCCTTATTATTGAAGCATGCTCCCAAAATTAAATACAGACTATTTTGGGCAAATTTGGTGAATAGTACAGGAGTGTTTTGCATCAGATATGTAGAACTTTTTTGTCTACGTACCAGCTGTTATCACTAGTGTATATTTTTACATGCATACAGTCTTTAAAAATAGATTTGGTAAAAAACTACTGGTATAAAGATATGATTGTAGGATGTTTTAGCCGTGACTCTTAATGACACCTAAGAGAATGTAAATGCTTTGGCTTTTGCAGTAATAGTTAAAGGGGAATTCCACCCCAGAAATGTGATGTTTGCTATAAAATGAAGTGAATATGAAGAATCATGATCGAAAATCTGAGCCAAAACGGTAGAGCAATAAAAAAGTTATGACAGGTTGAACTTTGCTCCGATTTTTAGTATCGTTCGCAATTGCTATCGATCGTGACGTCACTTGCGAGCTGCAGCCATTTTTACTTCTACATGGAAATTTTACAAAATTTAAATTTTCTTAATAACAAAGCAACTTTATGAGCTTACACATTCCAAAGAGGTTGGCCCATCGATATTCTTCTATGAATTCGTAAAAACAAGCAGAGAAAATTTTATTTTTAGCAACGAAAATGAGAAATAAGTGTATTTTCATGTACTAAAGCCATGGCGAGTTGCTCGTCAATGATGTTGCATATGGCGGCAATTTTGAAACGATCGCTCATTACTACATGATGTTCAAATAGGTATAACTCCCGTGTTTCTTGTCTGATTTTGATCAAATTTTCACCAATTATGCCTCTTATTCTGCTTATTCAAATAACGAATGGTTTTATCAGGCCCGGAATACCCCTTTAACAGTAAGTAAGAGCAATATAAAAGATTGATTAAACAATGCTCTGATAATTTCCGTTAATCAGGTTCCCTTCGTCTGGAGCCAAGGCGCCCTTCGACTCGGTGCAGCTCAACAACTCTGGTCATGTGACTAGATCCCCCAGTCAGGTGCCAGGTCACATGACCCCTCAGAGGGTATCTCCCAAGCAGGTCTATGTAAGTACCACTAAAGACAGATTATCTGTCTTTTGCATCATGATCTCCATCCGGAACTACATATTTGTGTAAGATTTAGTGCTTTATCTGTATATATGTTGTATAGCCCTTTTAATAAAAACATTTTAGTTTCTTACAATTTCTATGTAAATACTAGTGCACTAATATATGGTGATATGTATATAAATATATATTTTTTTAGTGAAATGTCATACTCTTTATGTTTTTTTTGCAGGTTAACAAACAATATGCTTCACACACTAATATGGCAACTTCTATCCAAGCAGGCAAGAAGGTAATCATAGTAATGGTGATGACGATGATCACGATGATGATGGAGTTGATGATGATGATGATGATGATGATGATGAAGATGATGATGGTGATGATAATGATGATAAGAATGATGTTGATGATGACGATGATGACAATGATGATGATGATGATGATTATGATGATAATGATGATGATGATGACGACAGTGATGGTGGTGATGAAAGAGATAATGATAATGATGATGATTGAGATTATGATTATGATTAGGATAGAAATGACGATGAGTTTAAAAACTTTACAGTATGCTTCAAAATGTCTACCTTGAGAACTGAAAAAAGAAAGTTTTCTAGAACTTGTCAATTTGTGCTTTTTAATAATTATTAATAGTTTTGTTTGTATATTATCTATTTCATTTTCACCAAAGAAAAAGAAGACCTCAAAGCCAGCAGTGAGCATGACCCTTCCAGAGGTTGGTGTGAGTGGTGGTGACCTATCAGTTCTCCAGGGTAGCCAGGGAGAGGTCCATGTGTTTGCACAGCATGAAGAAGATATCACCATTCACAGGCATGATGATCAGACAGGGATGGTAAGAACTTCTTTTCCTTTCTCAATAATACTGTCAAATGTGCCTAGGGAGACCACTTGATATAAACTTTAAAAGTGTGTGTTTTAAAAAAAATAGACAGGTGGTATTACAGTCAAGGAGAGGTCCATGTGTTTAAACAGCACAGAGACCATTCACAAGCATGATGATCAAATCTGTTGCCTCTTCCATATGTTTTCTAGGTTTGATTGTAGTTAGAAGAATCTTGTCAGATTAAAAATATAGTTTAAAATAATGACCCATGTTTGTTTTCATCCCATTTTGTGTTTTCTTTACAGACCATCTCGACCAAGGTGTCCAAGCCATCTTCAAAGAAATCACACAGAAAAGAACTCTTTGAGGTAACATACACGCTCTCTTTATATAAATGTTTGCTTTATCAGGAAAATACAACACTATCATAACAAAAATAACAAGACTTTGAATCAATGATTTCGCATTTTAAATTAAATGTGCTTTCTGACTGTAATTATATAATTTAGCAGTTTCTGAAATGCTGTTTTTTTTTAGTTGAAATTGCAAACTACTACCTTCTAGCTTGATGTGTTACACTTTACAGGAGTAATTCTGTTTTGTATGCTTTTATTATTATTTGTTTTATATCTATTATTATTAATTTTCCCAGACTCTTCAGCCTGATCCGATCATGTCGCTGAAGAAGATCGTTGGTTTTGGTGGCGCTACCACGGGAGAGGTGCTATGGGATCACCATGGTAACCATGTTGTTTACCCCTGCCATGCTATCGTTGTTGCCATGGAGGTGGGCAGTGGGAGGCAGAGGTTCTTCATTGGACATACTGACAAGGTGGGAGGATAATATCTGTAATGGAAGAATATGAATGGATGTGATGATGATAGTAGTATTGATGATAATTATAATGATAAAGATAATGAAGAGGATGATGAAGGTGATGATGATGAGGACGATGACGGCAATGACAGCGACAACAATGACGATGGTGGTGGTAATGGTGGTGATTATATTTCTTCTGCTGTTACTGCTGCTGCTGCTGTTGCTACTGATGATGGTGATGATGATGACCATGGTAACCACGTTGTCTCCCTCTGCCATGCTATTGTTGTTGCCATGGAGGTGGGCAGTGGGAAACGGAGGTTCTTCATCGGCCATACGGACAAGGTGGGAGGATAGTAACATTTGTAATGGAAGAATATACTTGGGTGTGATGATGATGGTGGTGGTGTTGGTGATGATGATGGTGGTGGTGTTGGTAGTGATGGTGATGATGTTGGTGGTGGTGATGATGATGATGATGTGATGATGCTGATGATGATGCTTCTGCTGATGATGGTGGTGATTAAGGTCAGTATATTAAAGCCACTCGAACCCTAGTATGTGCTGAATTGTACAGAAGTGTGAATAGGTCCCTTCTTACCTGTAGACTTTGTATGTAACAATGTGGTCCCTTTCACACTAGGTATCCTGCCTGGCATTCAGCAGCAATGGAACTCTGCTAGCATCTGGTCAGACAGGTCTGCAAGCGGTGGTCAGGATATGGCACTATCAGAGCGGGGAGAGTCTGGCAATGTTCAAGGCACATACACACTCCATCTTTTCACTCGGGTAAAATAACACTCTATCATGTCTTTTAAATGATTGTATGATTAGATGTTTTAATTCTAGAAGTTTTGCCGTGTTTGGATGTTATGAAGACTGAGCTTTAACAACTTTTGTATCAATACTTATACTGCTAATTTTGTTCTTGATTAGATTTGATGAATTTTAAAAATGTGTAATAATTCTGATTATTGTTGTTAACTATTTCCCTTCAACTTTTAATCCCAGTTTTTCTCACAATGGAGCCACACTGTGCGGAGTAGGCAAAGACGGACATGGAAAAAATGTGAGTTGACTACATTGTATGTTTTTCAGAATAAACAACTTAGATTTGTACTCCCCCGTTACTTGTTACGAAATCAGCAAGTTTTCTTCGTGGTCAGATGCTAGATTAGAATAAAAGCAAGTTTAGTACTTCCATTAGTAGGCTATGTTACGAAATTCTCATAATGAAGTAAAGGGGAAATCTTTGTTGTTCTTTTCAAATAAACCTATCTTTCTGTTGTCTTTACAGACATATTTGCCTGTATTTCCTTCTGTTCTTTTGCTAGATGGTAGTTGCTAAGATCAAAAGGCCGGGAGATGTTCTCATGCTGGCCAAGGCGCACACCGATGTTAAGAATTTGTTTGAGTACACTATTTGACTAGTTATAATAACATGGCTTGAATATATTTTATGGTAAAGATAACTATTCTGTTTTGTTTTCCTTTTACAAGATAGTGGTTGTGTGTAAGGGGATATTCCCATGCTAGCTAAGATACACACTGATGTGAAGAGGTTATAATTATTTTGAGTACAGTATTTTTCTAGATTTAAATAATTAAAACCCTAAATTGGTGTTGTTAAGAATACTTTTTATTGGTGAGTGTAACCATTTCCCCCTTTGACTAGATGGTGGTTGTGTGGAACACATTGAGGGTCCAGAGGCGAGGTGACATTCCCATGCTAGCCAAGGCACACTCCAATGTTGAGGAATAATTTGAGTACAGTAAATAAAATGACATGGTTTGAATATATTTCATGTTAAAGATAGCGGTTCTGTTTTTTTTTTCCGTTTCATTAGATGGTGGTTGTGTGGAACACATCGAGGGTCCAGAGACGGGGTGACGTTCCCATGCTAGCAAAGGCCCACACCGATGCGGACATCATACGCATGAGGGTGGCCCCTTTCGATGAAACCAAGTATGTCAATAGTGAACCATAAAAATGAATAAACATTACATAACTCAATATAAGTCTATAATTAAGCACTCACCTTAACAGTGAATTAGTCATGCATAAATGCATTCACTCACATGCACAAATACACACACTGTTGATCATGGGCGTCGATCCGTCATTGATACCCATTCATCAGGGGGGGGGTGATCTATTCATTTATCCCCCCCTGATGAATAGGTATTACGTAAGTATCGACGCCCATGCTGTTGATACATGCTGAATCACTGACCAACACAGACCAAGATGTACACACATTAACACAAAGTATATTCACCTTCAAGTGTGAACAAAACAACATTGTTGCACATGCACAGATACAAACATACACATAAATACACTCGCACATTCACTAACACAAATACATATTTGTCAAGGCTCATGCTGATGTTGACATCATAAGGCCCGGTCACATATCACCGGACAGCGTTAACGGATGCTCAACGAATAGAACATTTGCGATATTAAATTTTCCGGTGGTGAAAGTCATCTCCATTGCTTCATGCACAAAACATTCCGCTGGATAGAACAACGTACATTGCCTAACAAGGAACGGACAAGAAACACATAAGAACGGAGACTAACGGATTGAAAATGTTGCTCTCCGTCGGGCATCTGTTTACGCAATCCGGTGATATGTGACCGGGCTATTAAGCATACAGTGAGTAGTTCCGTTCGACAAAATCAAGTATGTGCATGTATTGCTCCCATGGACCACAATACATAAGTTCACTATTCACATGCACCCATACGCACACTAACACTTGTTTGTCTATACAGAGATAACATGCAAACACACATTTGTCAGTGCTCAACAACAGCAGGGGAGTCAGCAAAAATTTTCTCTCGAAGTGAAATTTTGAGACCTTATCAGGCAACTAGATTTTTAAGCTGACAATGACTGAATGAGAAACTGTTGTATTCTTCCACATAAACATGTCTCATGCAACCTCAGATGCATTAAATGTTTGCATACATTATGCTTCAATTTCCTCGCTTGTTCTTGTTTTTTGTAGTTATAACTTCTCATACAAGTTGGCAAGTGTGTGAGCATACATGCACATCAACATTCTCATGCATCCAAGTCATTTTTCAATTGCATTCAAAGAATGTACAGTATGGTGGAAGAAGGATAACATTAGATCAGACATACTTTTTCTTCTAACACTAAGCTAATTTATTATGCTACATAAGTTTGTCTTTGGTATTATTTTATGTCTATCTAAATCAATTATCAAAGTGAAATACAAAGAGATACAATTCTGAGTAAATACACCAAAAATATATATTGCTTTGATATTGCTTTGAACACACCATTAATGTAAGTTAATGAAGTTACATTTACATCAATAAGCATGGGTCCTAAAAGGATTGGAAGACATTATTTATTTTCATTTTCTGTAGTACTTTTATGAATTGATTGAGTACTCTAACTAGTAGTACTTGTATTGATTGAATACCAAGATGTAAGTATAAATTTCTACTTGGAAATTAAGCAAACTGTCATATTGGATACACATTTCTGCATTGTATTTTCATTATATGCCTCACAAGAAAAGTTATTGGGTTAAACGTTGTACTAAATATTCTGTGGTTCTAAAACGGGAAAACTGTTACCTAAGTAATATGAAAGGATAATCAATATCTGGAGACAGTGACAAAAAAGTAATGAATTACTCTGATTCTTTAAAATAATGAGCATTAACAATGGGAGAAAGCAGAAGTACAATTAAACCTGAATTAGTTTACAAACACAATTGCTGTAACATTACTAAATTAATTTACAAGCGTAATTACTGTAAATTTAATAAATTGATTTACTAAAAATTACTGTTTCATTAATACATTAATTTACTAAAATAATTACTGTAATATTCATAATGTAGTTTACTAACAATTGAGTTGAATTGAATTGAATTTATTTATTTTATTTACCAATTTAACAAAATCTTTCCATCATTTGGTGAAAATGACTAGAATTAGCATGTTATGCTAGTCAAACTAGCTCTTGAACAAAACATCATTTGAACAACAACAAACAATCAAAATGAAGTAAGTACTGTATTACTAACACAATTACTCATTTTACTGTAACATATGTGCCAAAGTCTCTTAGAATGAGTAATTTGTCGCAATGGGACATCCCCAAATTCTAAATCATTCTTGGATCAAAATTTTGACTTAGCAGAATTTGATACTTTACATTTATCATCTACATAATAATCAAGCACGACGTATTCCTTTTCCCGGGGAACCATGATTGGTTGGGTTGATCTCTTCCATTTCAGGGTAACAATAACATTCCATGCTGTGAATGGCTGTGGCGAGCAATTAGCTACTCTTCAATCATGGTAGACAGAAGTTCAACAATATTTACAGCATCAAATTTATTTATTTGTTCTTTTGTTATACAAATTATAATATCTGAATTGAAGACAGAATCTGTACAGGTATACTGTTTTGTTTGTAGATTCATAAACGATCAAGGACGAGAGCTATTTAAAGGCAAAATTTATCATTATTTGACTACAAATTGGCAACTCCTAATTTTTTTCTATCTTTTAATGACATCAAAATACGTAGAAAATATTTAGTAATTACAATTTAAGACAAATATGAAGTGACTTTGCCGCAAAGTTGCCCATTTGAATGCCAAATTCTGTTTTTAAAGTATCACAATGTGTTGCCAATATAAGGATTTTCCTAAATTATAGCGATCTCCGCAATAATACAAATCATTACAAAATAACTAAAGCAGGTAGAATAACACAATCGGGCTCTAGAAATAGAGAAATTTATGCTCTTTATCCTTGTATACTTCATATAACTTTGTATCTTCTTGCTGAAGTGTAGGACTACCAACTCACAAATATGTGAGACTCCATCCTTTGAGTGGTGCATTGTCTGTCTGTAATTTATGTAGTGTGAATGATTTTCTGAATGGATGCAACATCTTAAAGCTAAAATCAATTTGATGTTTACAACAAAAGAATCCAACCAACAGAGCCACAATTAATGGCAAATTACTGGTAAATATTCAAAAGAACCCATAATATTAATTTTCTTAAAATGAGAAAAGATATGGCTCAGTTAAGATACCATGACTCTTAGTGGTGTTGGTGAGTCACGGGTACCCGGGTCCCGCCGAAAAATGTCGAGTTCTGGGCTCAAAATTCAATACTCGATATCCCGAAGAAAAAACCCCAAAAGATCCCTCTTTGACCGCCAGAGTTATCATGTTCATTCAAGTGACAAAAATGCAGCGCAATTATGACAATAAATCATCTAAAATACAGCAAATTCGTAAATCAATTATAGTTTTAGCATTTCTGACATGATTTTAACAGAATTATGGTAACATGCTGTTCAAATTTTCCTCGGATTACAAAATTCTGACGAAAATAGGACATAAATGACAATCGTTTCTTCAACACACTTCGGCGAATGCGATTTTAATGCATAGGCATCGCGCCGCTATTTTTTGCCAGCGAGCGTCATTCGTTTGTGTACATGCAATGAATCGATGACTCCCAATACAATTTCATTTTCCATTCGTATTACGTAGTTCAACTCATGAGCAGGCACAGCAGCGAAAACCGCATATGCGTGTATGCGGTTTTCGCTGCTGAAGTTGAACTACGTAATACGAATAGAAAATGAAATTGTATCGGAGTCATCGATTTATTGCATGTACACAAGCGAATGACGCTCGCTGGCAGAAAATAACCAGAAATAGCGGCGCGATGCCTATGCATGACAATCACATTCGCCGAAGTGTGCTGAAGAAACGATCGTCATTTATGTCCTATTTTCGTCAGAAATTTCGCAATCGAGGTAAATTTGACCAGCATGTTACCATAATTCCGTTAAAATCATGTCAGAAATGCTAAAACTATAATTGATTTACGAATTTGCTGTATTTTAGAAGATGATTTATTGTTATAAATGCGCTGCACTTTTGTCTCTTGAATGAACAGACAGCGGCGTGACATGTCGATAGCGAAATCAACAAATGGGTAAATTTCGGGTACCCGTGATTGCCCGAAAAATTATCGCGAGTCCCGGGAGGTAAATACTCCCAAAATCGACACCACTAATGACTTTACAAATGCCATACCTTTAGAAAGACAGCCAGGAGTAGGGATATATGAAATATAATAATGTGTTGGATATAAGCATTCTGTGAGGGATTTGCACACCTTAAATCAGAAAACATTTCAAATAGATGAATGCAAATTTCCAGAAAAATCCCAGACAAACCTTTACATATATATTTATGTGCTAATGTATAATAGTGTATACCATACACCTAAAATCTAGTTAATCTTCCTAAACTAGCCTAGAGGCTAGATGTGAAAGTGCTATCAAGACATTATCTAACAATTTGTATTTTCTATAAATAACTAAATCTCACCTAAAATAGCAAGTTTCCAGTTTCAAAACAGGCAAAGTCAATGATTAGGAGAAGAATATTGTGATACTTAATTGCTAGAAATCTTTTTTTTTTGCCTTGTGGCCCAAGCAGACGGGCAAGTATAAATAAAATGTATCAAATTCTAGTGGCCTGAAACCTGAATCTGGTGGCCCAAAATGGTTCACAACAAATTATGTTGTATTTTTTTTACTCATTCTGGCCAGTTGAATTAAGGATCAAGGAAATTTGGTTGCTGAAGCTAATTTTTAGTGGCCCAGGGCCAGTGGGCCCAGGACCAGTGGGCCCAGGGCCAGTGGGCCCAGGACCAGTGGGCCCAGGACCAGTGGGCCCAGGACCAGTGGGCCCAGGACCAGTGGGCCCAGGACCAGTGGGCCCAGGACCAGTGGGCCCAGGACCAGTGGGCCAAGGACCAGTGGGCCCAGGGCCAGTGGGCCCAGGACCAGTGGGCCCAGGGCCAGTGGGCCCAGGACCAGTGGGCCCAGGACCAGTGGGCCCAGGACCAGTGGGACCAGGACCAGTGGGCCTGTGCTAATTTTGAGCAGTGGATATGGTACAGCTATTTGGTTGCTAAGTTCCAATGAAATGCAAAATAAATTTAATATCTATTTCATATTTTGCAAAGAAATCTTCTGAGTGGAAACAATGTCTCCTAACAACTTGCTATATTCCTATTTTAGAAAACTGAAAACTTGCCTTTATATCCTAAACCGATGGACCCCATAGGTTCACGAGAATGCCAACCACAGCACACATAGTCACCAGCATCTCCCATGGTGTTCGTGTACGTGTGCCAGCATCTCTGTCATCGCTCCCATGTGCGCCACCGGTGCCATTGTTTCCCTTATCGCTGTCTCTTGCCTCATGTTCGTCGTTAATCTCGCCATTTTCCCCCGTCGCATTTTGAGCTGGAAACGGGGTTACGTCCACATTTCCTGGAGAGGAAGAAAAAGTATGAACAAGATTTTGAAATGAAGTCTTCCAGTTATTGCTTATTATTTCAATAATAATAATAATATACTTGATTTATATAGCACCTGATATGATTGATAATCATCTCTAAGTGCTTTACAATGATACTATTACCCTGGTCATAGGAAACAATGCAAACCACCACACATTGTGGCACCATCTCCACTCCCTGGGGAGCATTCCTTCCAAGCTGCTCTTGGGCATTGAGGAGATTCTTCACATAATGGCTTTCACCTCCTACCGGGTCCCTATTTATAAACTTAGGTAGTAGAGAGTAGCAAGACTTGGCCCTTGCAAAACACAGATAAATTGCCATATTTATCTACTATAAAAGCAAAATGGGTATTGTTACAGTGAGAAACTCCCTACTTTTTATGCCTCCGCCAACGAAGTGGCCGGATCGAGGCATTATGTTTTCGGGTTGTCCGTCCGTCCGTACGTACGTCCTTCCGTCCGTCCCGTTTTCGTTCTCGTGATATCTCAAGAACCGATTGACGGATCAATTTCAAACTTGGTTTGAGTGTACATATTAGGGTGGCAATGATCTGATCAGATTTTGGGGTTCATGAAGTCAAAGGTCAAGGCCACAGGACTCGATATATGGGCAAAAATGCCTCGTTCTCGCGATATCTCAAGAACTGGTTGACAGATCAATTTCAAACTTGGTATGGGTGTGCATATCAGGGTGGCAATGATCTGATTAGATTGAGGGGTCATGAGGTCATGGTCAAGGTCACAGGACTATATGTATGCAAAAATGGCTTGTAATGGCAAAATTTCAAGAAATGAATGTCAGATTTCAATCAAACTCGGTACCTGAATGTATCATAAAGAGTCAATGTAGCCATACAATTTTGGGGTCATGAGGTTGAGGTCAAGGTCACATGACTCATTATACATGCAAAAAAGCTTGTAAGGCAAAATCTCAAGAACTAAATGTCAGATTTCAATCAAACTTGGTACCTGAATGTTTCTTAGGGAGCCGATGTTGCCATCAAAGTTTGGAGTCATGTGGTCAAGGTCACAGGACTCAAAATATATGAAAAATAAAAACAAAATTAATTCAGTGCATGTTAATTTGGGCTTGATATTAAAGGTAGTTCAGATTCGTCAAATGAGATGCGCGGCGCCATCTTGCATACGCGTTGCGCACGGTGCGTAATGCACGTTAGCTCAGTGTCATGCGGTGCGCGCAAACTAACCCAGTTCAAAATGGCGACCCGCTGCGTAGCATCCCCACGCTTGAGGACCTTTAAGATCGCGTGATAGCGGAGGCATAATTTTTGAATGCGCACAGTCGAAGATCCATCTAGTTACATGATAATTTCATCCCAAGCCAGATATATTTGATAACTGACAACCAATCAAACTTATTAAAATGTATTCCTTTCGTACAATTGCATATTAGAAGTTACCAACTAACTAACACAAAATATTAATTTTTGCCTGACTAAGAAAGTTGAAAGCTAGGCTCTATATTGACTTTCATTTTTGCATGATGGTGCCATAAATGGTACATTCATGTTTTACTGTGTATAAACGTTGTACAACTATACCTGGCATAATCTGTGTTGGTGGCGTGATACAGTCAGTGCCGAAGTAGTTTGGTACCTTACCAACCTCGCATATTATCGCCCTTGCACTTGCTGCCAGGCAGACAGTCACAAGAATCGTCAGAGGGATCCTCTTCAGGAGGACTTGAACAGGGTTCAGGAGGACAGTCAGCTTCATGCTTGAGATCTGAAATTGATAGCAATTGATAGCAGATTTGATTTTTGTTTCCGTTATTTGGAAACCTTTTTATGGAGTATAAATTTATTAATTATGTTTGGTGAATTTAATGTTGATTATAAATGTTCTTGTCATACAATTATTCATTTGATTGAACCAATGTTTTCTCTACAATAACACAATTACCAAACATACTTGTGTCAAAACATCTTCCTCAACTTGTATTGATCTCATCTTTACAACAATGCCTGAGAATCATATTATTACTGATTGTGGAGATTTCCTTGAGCGACCATTATATGATATATACTAGTGTTAACTGTACTATGTGAAGTAATCCACATCTTATTATTCAATGAAGAGATTTTGAAAACTTGTTTTTTATGATTTACATGTAATTCTGATATTTGAACTAATATTGTGAATTACTTAGAAGAGAATTCTAATCCCAATATTTATATCAGCTTTTATGGAAACAAGCATTTTTGAAGATATTTGATAACTATGCACCAATTCAATTGAAATTATTATTATAATGAATATCAGATGATTGGTATGGCCCAGTTAATACATGTATGAAGTAGTTGGTGTGTGCTTTCTTGATAGTTTTTTAGATTTTTAAATCCGACCTTGCAAAAGTATACATCTAAATACATGAATAGTTGTCTGTTATTCCACATTTCCAGAAAAAGTATTAACAAAATAAAATGGTATGATGTCAGAATAAAAGTGCAGTTTTGTGACGGTTGATATTTGTTTGCCTCCACCAGATGTGGCAAGAATGAAGAATGCATTATGTTTTTAACATTCCTTTCACATGTTCCCTTTCTGGCTGTGCCCCTGGGGGCCTTGAGACACACGCCTCCCCCCCCCCCCCCCCCAGGTGCTCCCAACAAATCCTGCTACATAGATAGGCTTTAGACTTATCCCCCCACTTCGCAATAAACTAATGGCCTCCAAACTGGAGTCTCCCTCACCCACATGAAAGAACCATTGGCCTTTGTCAGCACACCCACTCAATCCGCACTAAATTTGTTTATTTACCAGAATAAATTTGAAAGGGATTGCCTTAGAAATGAAAAGGAAAAGGAAGCGGAATATAATGAAACAAAGTTCACAGTCACCAGTTGCAATTATACAAAATCATTGAACCATATGATTCTTATGACTATAGAAAGAAAAATGTGTGATCAATACAACAGTAGCTTGAAAGGCCTGTACAGGATATGGAATCCGCCCCCCCCCCCCTCAACTTTTCATGCATTAATTCTGCAACCTATGAGTTTTTTCATCGAAGACTTTTAATGAGACCAAATTTGCGATAACTGGGTTTACCGTTAAAAATTCAATGTCAGCCCAGAAATTGTCCAATTTCGTTATTTGTGTGCAAATCCTATGGATATTTATTTTTTTCATAGCATTCATTTATCTCCTATTGACTTCAATAATGATAAGATAAACAATGTCACCCTTGTTCTTGGGGGCTAATCGGGAGGGGGGGGGGGGGGGGTTAGAGGGTGATAAGTGTCAATGTTTTTTTTAATTATATACAGTGCGTATAAAAAAAACGTTACACTTTTGAAAAATCTGTCAAAATTACACTAAAAAATATTTAGAAGATTTGTTCATGTCAATAGATGCCCAATAGTCTTATCTATCAAGTGCCACGAACAAAACTAATTTTTGTTCACGCTTGGGCGAACACCGACTGTTTTTGTCCAGAGTGTGAAAAATGACTTGCATCAAATTGAAAGAAGAGGGAAAATTAAACCAGCAGTCCGAATAAGTAAATTGCTCTTTGCCATAATTTTAATGATTTCATTGCTTTATGCCAGAAAATTCCTAGACTATCATAACATAATCCTAAATTTATGCAAAAGAGCAATTTGTTTGAATGAGAGTACTTATTCAGATTGGCGCAATTCATTTTTCACACTCTGGACAAAAATGGTCAGTGCTCACCAGCAAGCGTGAACAAAAATTTGTTTTGTTAGTGCCACTTGATAGAAGAGACTATTAGGCATCTATCAACATGAACAAATATTCTATACATTTTGAAATGTAATTGTGACAAATTTTTCAAAAGTGTAACGTTTTTTTTTTTATACGCACGGTAGAGCTTAAAATTAACTCTGGTAAGGGGCCACCAAATTTCACTACCCAAAGTTTTACAAGCCAACTAGGCAGCTCAAATTAACAGATAATGTTATATGTTAGTCTTTGTTTAGATTGGACGAGTCTTGATTTTCCTTGAATGATTAGGTCACCATGAACAAAATTCCAGCGTTGCTATAACCAGTAAAAATGGTAACATATTAGTCTTCCAGATTTTCAAAAAGCATTATTGTTCCAGGGCTCGACACTAGCACTTACTACATACCATTTTATGTAAATACTAATCAATTGTTTCAGATTTTCAAAATGCAAACCTATTCAGTTTGACTTGAGCCAAAGTAAAATTTGTTGTCCCGACAATTATCCTCTCACAATTTACACCAATGCCACCCTCCTTGGTTTTAGCACTTCTTCAATGAGTACTATCCCAAGCATATCATTCCTGACACAACACATAGGTAATATCAATACATCCTCACAATTTGATTAAGTAAGAACAAGTACATGCATTCATCAAGGATTATGATGGCAGTTTAATAAACTATGAATTCCTTAACGTAAAGTAAGTTATAGATAATGAACTTACCAATTCTTCTCTCTTGAATTTAGAACTTCTCTCTCTTGAATGTAGAACTTCTATCTCAAAACAATTATGATCGAACTGCTGAAAAAAGGAAAAACAGTTGAATAAAAATTATAAATCCTGCAACATCTGATTGCTTTTCAAGGAGCATGCAGTAGACTGACTAGCATGTAAATTGTTCTGTGAACAACACTGAGCATATGATTCATTTTCCTGGGTTATACATTCTCACCCATCCTCACACATGAACAACTGATTGTATATTAACATATTGACATGGCAATTAAGCTATTATTGACTTTTCCTTTTGACATTTTGTTATTGTCTTTTTTTCTTTTGACAAGAAAACAGACAACAGCAATCGCAGATCTCAAATCTCTTTGATCTCCTTGTAGACCTATATTGACTCTCCTTTTGTACACCTGTGTTAATTATAGTAGATAAACAGTTTTCTGCCACCTGCATTTTCCTTCACCACATTGTCTGTCCATTGTTCATTAAAATCCACCCCACACGACCCAGCCCAGAAAAAGTATCACAATGTTTCATTCAGGATTCTTGCAGAGTAATTTTCATTATCTAGTTACTATGAACATTCAATACAATATTGACAGAGTTTGCAAATCCCTAACTGGGCCTTCGTTGTTGTGTCACCTATTCAGAGGTTAAATATTAAACAGGAACAGTATTTGCCACTGGCTGCAGAAAAAATAAAACAATCATATTATGTTTTGTATTTGTATTATTTTATTTCCCAACAAGGAGGGTTTGGAAACAGGGGACAAGAATGCGAACATGGATGGTGTTGGAAAATAGGGGTATACCCTTTGCCCCCAATAGCTACATTGTACACAGCTGCAAATGAACTATTTTACATTAAACCCAACACAACTTGTAACAGCAATGAAACTTATTCTTCCTCGTGCCCTTTTTCTCCTATTGACCTTACCCTTTGTGGTCTTGTGGGCTAATCGAGAGGGTGGGTGGGGGGAGGGGTTAGAGGGGAATTTGTTTTAATGTATTTATTATATATATACATGTATGTCTCAAAATTAACACTGGTCAGGGGCCTCTACATTTCACTATCCAAAGTTTTACAAGCCCAACTGGGCAGCTCAAATTATTATGTTAACTTGGTGTTTTTTCTTTATGTAGGATTTGGGCCACCAACATTTGAAAAGTCATGGCTGATCAACCATGAAGACAAACTCTTGTGTTGATACATACAGTACCATTTTTTCATAAATGGTTATAAATTGGTGTTCCAATTTTCAAAAATACGTAATAGTCATTTTGATTTGGGGCACATTAAAATATGACAAATATTGTCCTGACAAAGTAAATATTGTCCTGACAATTGTCACAAATATCCTGGAAGCATATTTATTTGTACTTTCCCCACATCCCATGACACAACAAATAGGCTTAAGCAGTAATCACATTGCAGGCCAGACACATTTCAATTATTAATTAATCCTCACACATTGGCTCAAGACATTATGTACTTACTAAGTCTTCTTCTTGAATTGAAAACTTATCTGGCGGAAATGTCTATATCAATCAGCGTGCACTTTTGTTGTCCTGTAACACCTAACTGCTGTTCAAGCACCATTTAATAGCTTGGTTAACCAGTCATGTAATGGCTGAGTGTTCTGAGAAAAACAGCGAGTATAGTATTGATTCCCCCCCCCCCCCCCTTTTTCCCAGGGATGCTTTTTCACACATGGGCACCCAATGAAAATGCAATGCGTAAGCAAATAATAATGGAAGTGTATCAAGCATTTCATTGTGGTTGGGATTGGGGGGGGGGGGGTGTATTTTAAAGCTTATATGGTATTGACCACACTGCATTTATTTCTTTAATAAAAACCTATATGATAGTCGAGAGTTTGTGTGTTTGTGCATGTTAATGTGTATCCTTGTGTTCAATATTGTATTATGTTTTTGTATTTTCTTCAAATGTAAACTTTCTATATTTGATACATAATGGGAGAGTGTGCAAAACATCAGATAAAAAACTAAAGGTTCAGATTTGCTAAAGTCATCCTGATTAAAAAGCCACAGCATAGATAATAGTTATTTCGTTATATTTTTCTTGGAACCAGAATGGGGGTTAGGTCGAAGAAAACATGGTCAATGGGCCCCCTTGCCCCCTATATCTACCCCATATATTGAACATGAAGCCAGCCAATCAGAGCTCACCACACCCAACATATTTTTGACATGACTTATGAGGCTATACAAAATTGACTTTTGAATTATAAAATCATTTTGTTTGTCCCACTCACAATAATGCAGTTAATGATCTGTATCGCCTTTAGAGTTGGGAAATATTGGTTCTATTCATGCATATATTCAAACAACCTTGCAAGTTATCCAAGCGATATATTACTATGTTTTAGTTCAAGGACAGTTCCCTCCCTCCCATAATTATGATCATATTGCCTCCATTTCCTCCTCTTCCCCCTTTATTTTGCTCCCATCCGGGTTAAACCTGGCTACACCACTGAACATGACTAATCAGTTTTTTTTATGGTGCTAGGACACCCTATTTATCATATCTTTTTTTCTCATTTAGTTTTTTTCTCAGTTTTTAAATTTCTTCATTATTTTGTTCTTTCCAAAGTGCAACAATTTGATTTTCATTCAATATATTCACAGAATTTGTTTTTATTTAATAGACAAACATATAATGCATATGATCAGAATGTCTCACAATGAGGCACTTTAGTGAAAAAATACCACATGGGAAACAATAAATCTGTAGCAGAGGAATAAATTCAAAAGATCAGAAAAGATTTTCCCTGCATGATTGGGTCACCATGAACAAAAATTCCAGCTTTGCTATAACCAGTAAAAAATGGTAACATATTAGTCTTAGATTTTCAAAATACGCCATTGTTCCAGGGCTTGACACTAGCACTTGCTACATACCATTTTATGTAAATACTAATCCATTGTTGTTCCAGATTTCAAAATGCATACCTATTCAGTTTGACTTGGGGCAAAGTAAAATTTGTTGTCCTGACAATTATCCTCTCACAATTTACACCAATTCCATCCTCCTTGGTTTTAGCACTTCTTCAATTAGTACAAGGGGCATTCAAAAAGTTCATAGCCTGACCTCCAAGGAGTTAAGGTGCAACAATGATTGGTATAGACAGATGTTCACTTGTCTATATAATCCTGATCTACAGCCACCCACTTTTCACCATGGTTTTGGAGGGCCTCCAGGTCCTTCAATTAGTACTATCCCAAGCATATCATTCCTGACACAACACATACTATCAATAAATCCTCACAATTTGATTAAGTAAGAACAAGTACATGTATTCATCAAGAATTATGATGGCAGTTTAATAAACTATGAATGTCTTAATGTAAAATAAGCTATAGATAATGAACTTACCAATTTTTCTCTCTTGAATTTAGAACTTCTCTCTCAAAATTATTTTGTTCGAACTGGTGAAAAAAGGATCAGTCTATAGATGTTAATCAGCATGCACAAGTAATCATAGTACACTAACAGTTGAATAAAAATGATAAATCCTGCAACATCAGATTGCTTTCAGATAGCATTCAGTAGACTGACTAGAATGTAAATATAATTCTGTGAACAACAGTGGGCATATGATTCATTTAACTGGGTTATAAATTCTCCACCCCGTCCGTCTTCACACTTGAGCAATTGATTGTACATCAACATGGCAATTAAGCTATTATTGACTTTTCCTTTGACATTTTTTCATTGACCCTTCCTCTTTTGACAAGATAAACAGATCGCAGATCTCAAATCTCTTTTATCTCCTTGTGGCCTATATTGACTCTCCTTTTGTTACACCTGTGTTAATTATAGTTGATAAACAGTTTTCAGCCACCGCATTTTCCTTCACCACATTGTCTGTCCATTGTTCATTAAAATCCATCCCCCACTAGCATAACCCAGCCTGATTAGAGTTGAACAAAAGTATCACAATGCTTCATTCAGGAATTAATACAGGGTAATTATCTAGTCACTATGAACACAGCAGGGGTAGCGAGTTACGTAATACCTATTCAACTGGGGGGGATGTAATCCGATGAATGAATAGCTCATCCCCCCCACTTGAATGGGTATCAATGTCATGTCTATGCCTGTGACTATGAACATTCAATACAATATTGACAGAGTCTGCAAATCCATTACTGGGCCTTTATAGGTGTCACTAGCTATTCAGAGGTTAAATATTAAACAGGAAGGTAATTAATTTTGCCACTGTGCGTGCAGTAAAAAAAACTATCATATTATGATGTTTTGTATTTTATTTTATTTCCCAACAAGGAGGGTTTGGACACAGGGGACAAGAATGCTAACATGGATGGTGTTGGGAAAATGGGGGTAGACCACTTCCCCCCCCCCCCCCCCCCCCCCGCCATAGCTAAATCGTACAATGCTGCAAATGAACTATTTTACATTAAACCCAACACAACTTAGTACAACAATGAAACTTATTTTTCTTCATGCCCTTTTTATCTCTTATTGACTTCAATAATGATAAACAATTCCACCTGAGTTAATTTGTGTTGTCTGCATACATCTTGTGGGCTAATCAAGGGATGGGGGGGGGGGGGGGTAGAGAGTGATATGTATAAATGATTTTTTATTATAGAGCGCTCACAATTTAGCACTGGTCAGGGGCCACCAACATTTCACTAATCCTAAGTTTTTGATTTGGGGCACATTAAAATATGACAAATATTGTCCTGACAAAGTGAATATTGTCCTGACAATTGTCACAAATATCCTGGAAACATATTTATTTGTACTTTCCCCACATCCCATGACACAACAAATAGGCCTAATCTGTAATCACATTGCAGACCAGACACATTTCAATTATTAATTAATCCTCACACATTGGCTCAAGACATTATGAACTTACAGAGTCTTCTTTCTTGAATTGAAAACTTATCTTGCGGAAATGTTTTAATCAATCAGCGTGCGCTTTTGTTGTCTTGTAACACCTAACTGCTGTTCAAGCACCATTTAATAGCTTGGTTAATAACCAGTCATGTAAGGGAGTGTTCTGAGAAAAACAGCGAGTATAGTATTGATTTCCCCCCCCCCCCCTTTTTTCCCCAGGGACCCTATTTCACACATGGGTACCCAATAAAAATGCAATGCATTAGGAAATAATAATTGAAGTGTATCAAGCATTTCATTTTGGTTGGGGGGGGGGGGGAATTAAAAGCTTGTATGATATTGACCACACTGCACATATTTTTCTTAATAAAAACCTATATGTTAGTCAAGAGTTTGTGTGTTTGTGCAGGTTAATGTGTATATCCATGTATACAATATATAATGGGAGAGTGTACAAAATATCAGATTTGACAAAGGCATCCTCATTAAAAATCCACAGCTTTGATAATATTTGTTTGTTTTTATTTTTCTTGAAACCACAGTGGGGGTTGGGTAGAAGAATATTAGACAATGGGCCCCTTGCCCCCTAGAGCTCCCCATTTTGGCCAACCAATCAGAGATAACCACACCCAAAATATTTTTGACATGACTATGAGGCTAATCAAATTGATATTCCTTTGACTTACAAAATAATTCTCCCATTCTCGGACATCTTCTTCGTGTAATGCAGTTAATTAATAAATTTAATTATCACCTTTAGAATTGGGAAATATTGGTTCTATTCATGCACTATTCATGCACATATTCAAACAACCTTGCAAGGTATCCAAGCGATATATTACTATGTTTTAGTTCAAGGACAGTTCCCTCCTTCCCATTATTATTATAATGTCCCTCATTGCCTCCTCTTCCTCCTTTTTTTTGCTCCCATCCGGATTAAACCTGGCTACTGAACATGACTAATCAATGTTTATGGTGCAATGACACCCTATTTATCACATCTCTTTTCTCATTTATGTTTGTAAATTTCTTCATTATTTTGTTCTTTCCAAAGTGCAACAATTTGATTTTCATTCAATATGTTCACAGAATTTGTTTTTATTTAATAGACAAATATATAATGCATATGATCAGAATGTCTCGCAATGAGGCATGTTAGTGGAAAAATACCACATGGGAAACAATAAATCTGTAGCAGAGGAATAAATTCAAAAGATCAGAAAAGATTTTCCCTGCATGATTGGGTCACCATGAACAAAAATTCCAGCTTTGCCATAAGGCACTGGTTTTTTTAAAGATGTCAAATGTGTCAACCAACATGGTCAAAATTGAAATTAAGTGAACTAACTTCAAACATGTTTTTTTAACATTGACACAACTTATATTTTCGTGAAATATAAATATCTGGGCTTAATCTATCCCCAATTCTGCAAAATATCTATGAACATTTAGGATTTCCTGTATTTAAAAGAAAAATATGATATATTTTCACATTGCCATACTAAAATCCTACTATTCCAAATGGCAATACAAATAATTAAATTGGGCTTCTGACATCATGTGTGCCATTTTGGGGGCTTCTGTTTCTTAAATTTTTAGTTTTTAGGTCATTTTAAAGTGAAAAATAGCCTTAAAATTTGGATTTTGCAATTTGAAGTTTTTGTAATGTAAAAAATGTTGACTGTTGTTGGTTCAAACTTATTGTATGGAAACAATACATGATAGGACATATTTACATGATATAAAATTGGAGCAAGACACTTGCAAACAAAATTCAAATTTGATTCTTGTATGTGTTTCGGACGTTACATATTGTTAACATTTACCCTTTTTTCACACTTCTATGACCAGTTGTTGTTTTAATCTTTGCTGTTTTGGAATATTTAAATACAGAAAGTATATGTTTAGATGTAAATCTATCCAAATTCTTCTTTGAAATGGTCAGATTAACTTCATAGCACAGAAAGGGGTCTTCTATCAACCATACGACATTATACATTACAGTACATGTAAATTTGATTTATCTATAATTATATGTTCAGATCTCCAAAGTAGAGACAATTTTAAGAGTTTTAGTGAAATTATGAAGTACCTAGTACTACAATAACTACAATTTGAGAATTGTGATCTGTAATTTATTGTAGCAAAGTTGCATTATGTTATGACATACCCTATTTTGTTTCGGACCTTACATGGTGTTAACATCACTTCAAAACATATCTTAACTCGCTTTGTTTGCATGATTTTGCAAGCAAAACCCATAAATATGTGCATTAATTGAACTCCCAACGAAAGGGATAGTGAATGTAGTCCATATTGATAGACAAAATCCAAGATTGTGTACAAATATTACATGCAATTAGAAACTGTTATTATATACAGTCAAAGGATGATCGATGTGACTTTCCAGAGTTTCCTTCATCATTTTTACAAAAGATGAAAGTATATTATTGTACAATGACATACATTGTATATGATTTAAATTTTCCATTTTCTTATTTTGATAAAATATGAAGCTCAAACTAATTTTATCAAACTATTATTGAAAATCAGAATAACTGTCAGAAATGCATTACTGATCAATATGATATTAGCAAAACCTCAAATTCAAGTTATAATGGCACATGTACAGTACACTTGTATGTACCACATTTAAGGTTACGGTCAAGAAATTATACATGTATTTGTTCCAGCAGATATGGTTATATTTTTCAAAGATAGTTGACTTGCACAAAAATGTAATTGATCATAAACCAGTAATGTTCTGGAAATTGTCTTAAGAATAAGATAAGGAATTATCTTGGTGTACATGTACCTATAGTTTACATGGCATATGCCATATAGTATTTCAAAACTAACTTTTGTTTTAACATGTGGATTTTTTTAATACAAATGATTAACATTTTAATTATTGTCAGTAAAACATGTGGATCAACGCATATTATTTTCTTATCAAGTTTAAGTATGGAAAAACATATATTGCAACTAATGAATGATATCAGAAGAGTAAATTTAGCATAGTTATACTGTACTTTTGTATACCACTAAAAGGCTTTGTTAATGAAAATGTCTATATTTCCACTAAATGAATAATGAAACAGAGACTTAACATTTGTTTATTATAGAACATTATAAAGGCAATCAACCTAATAATGCATTTGATGTGATACAAAAACAAAATCAGTATACATGTAGTTCTGTGTACTTTACAACATGAACAATTATGGGGCAAAAATAGCAATTCCTCACATTTTATAAATAAAAGTTCCTTCCAGAGACAAATAACTGATCATTTATTTTTCAAAACACTTTTGCTGGAGCAGGAAGCATATAGATCATGAAAAATGTAGATAATACTTTTTAAATGTTCTAAATTGAATTTTTTGTGCAATCAAAATGTGTGTTAACACCATTTTGTAACGTCCAAAACGAGCTCACAATACCATACAAAAGATTCTGTAAATGGTAAACAAAATACAGGAGTTGTTGCAGCAGGCAGTGTTTCAGTTCCACAAAAGAAAGGTTATTGTTCCAAGTAGATTAGTCATATCATTCGCTATATCAAGTGTCTTGTAAAACTTTAGTGGTTACAAATTAGCTGAGAAAAATCGATGAAAAATTGGTGAAAATGTGGATTTGGGGCAGACTAAGCATCTAAATGTTATTAAAGCATCATGTATTTTGATGATTATGTTTCATTTACATGATCTAAATGAATAATAATAACCATATATTATCATTTTGAAAATAAATGCACTAAAATATCAATTTTGTGTTAACAATTACCCCATGTAACGTCCGAAACACATTTGTTTCCATTGGTTGATCTCAAACATTTGTTTTCATTGGTTGATCTCAAACATTTGTTTTGGCAATTAATTACCCAATTCATGTGTAAATTTGTTTCAAAATGAATACTGTTTTATATTATGATGATTGATTCATATAATGTGCCCTTTCCTGTGACTTATGAGCTTATAAGTTACATTTTTTGTTTTGGACGTTACATTTGTTTCGGATGTTACAAATGTTAACGGAAAGTTAATTTTGAATATATAATCATAACGCAATGAGCTATTACATTATTTTTTTCTGTGTTGGGAGGGTACATCAAGTCTCTTCAAAAGTGAAATGAAAAGTAGCTTGTGTTATTCCCCTTTTTCTAATTATATCCTAATAAAGATTGTTTCGGACGTTACAAAATTGTTTACGGAAAATGACACCATGTGTGCATTTCATGATTTTTGTTTGTTAACTGTTGGCTTAAGAAATAAGTCTTGTTTCCTTTTTAGGCAATATGCTAAGTTAACTATAAGTTTAGTTTTCATGCTGAAATCATATCATTAAATTATGATACTGGTAGGGGTAATGAGGGGTTAAATTGTTTACGGAAGATGTAACGTCCGAAACACCATTTTGGGTGGCATTGTGTGGTCAGGATATTACTTTTAATTTGCAGCACTGTTTTTTTTCTGAAAGTTCAACTCACACTTGTTCATAATCAGCAATAAATAAAAACTGGAAAGCCTCCATAAGTTTTTTTTTATACCAGAACACAATTGAACCCTTTTTTGGTTGACAAATTTCCGTAAACAATTAGCCCTTTAGGGTCATCTGACATATATAAATATAAATCAATATAGTTTTGTTAAGGTATGGGAGATCAATCTAGGTGGATGCTATAAGAAAACACAAAAATAAGTTCTCAGTTCTGTATGTTTTTAAAAATATATGCCCTCAAAGTGCCATTAAGCCTTTTGGCACCTTTAAAAAAACCAGAGCCATAATCCAATACAAAATGGTAACATATTATAAGTCTTAGATTTTCAAAATACGTCATTGTTCCAGGGCTTGACACTAGCACTTGCTACATACCATTTTATGTAAATACTAATCCATTGTTGTTCCAGATTTTCAAAATGCATACCTATTCAGTTTGACTTGGGGTAAAGTAAAATTTGTTGTCCTGACAATTATCCTCTCACAATTTACACCAATTCCATCCTCCTTGGTTTTAGCACTTCTTCAATTAGTATGAGGGGCGTTCAAAAAGTTCATAGCCTGACCTCCAAGGAGTTAAGGTGCAACAATGATTGTATAGACAGATGTTCATTTGTCTATATAATCCTAATCTACAGCCACTCACTTTTCACCATGGTTCTGGAGGGCCTCCAGGTCCTTCAATTAGTACTATCCCAAGCATATCATGCCTGACACAACACATACATGTAGGTAATATCAATAAATCCTCACAATTTGATTAATAGTCAGGTTCACTATGTCGAAATTTTAGCTTTCGTAAACTTTTTTTGGGGATTTGTAAACCTATACATTTTTGGAATCTGTATAGTATAAGAATTCAGAAAACCAATGTTTACAATTTGCCGGAAGCATTTATGGCGGCCATCTTGGATTTTCAAAATGGCCGCCATAACAATAGGTGTTTCTCATTATCTCAGCTTCCAGGTGGCCTAGAGTAATGATTTGAACGACTACACATATGTTTTCATGGATGGGGAAGACAATGGGACAATGTTAAATAAGATCAACACAACCACAAAGCAGCCATCTTGGATTTTCAAAATGGCCGCCTTGAAAATCAGTGTTATTCAATATTTCAGCATTCAAGTGGCTTAGAGTCATGATTTTAATGGCTAAACATATGTTTTCAGGGATGGGGAAGACAGTGGTATAATGTAAAATAAGATAAACATAACCACAAAGCGGCCATCTTGGATTTTCAAAATGGCCGCCTTGAAAATCAGTGTTATTCAATATTTCAGCATTCAAGTGGCTTAGAGTCATGATTGTAACGGCTAAACATATGTTTTCAGGGATGGGGAAGACAGTGGTACAATGTAAAATAAGATAAACATAACCACAACGCGGCCATCTTGGATTTCAAAATGGCCGCCTTGAAAATCAGTGTTATTCAATATTTCAGCATTCAAGTCGCTTAGAGTCATGATTTTAATGGCTAAACATTCATATTCAGGGATGAGGAAACTGGTGGTACATTGTAAAATAAGTTAAACATAACCACTAAGCGGCCATCTTGAATTTTCAAAATGGCCGCTTTGAAAATCTCTGTTTCTCAATATCTCAGCATCCAATAGACTTAGAGTCATTATTTCCACGGCTAAAAATACATTTTCGCACATGAGGAAGCCAGTGGTATAAAGTAAAAAAAGCTTTCATAAAAATATAGCAGTTTATCTTGTTTATCCATATTATAATGTTTGTTAATAATGGCTCGGCACTTTTATGTGTAGCAAGTCATAACTTTATTATGTCTAGGCCACTTCTTGGACAAATTTATAGCAAAATCTTTGCATGTCATAATCATCATCATGATCATTACTATCACTGGTCGGCAACATGTCATTCCGAGAGTCCTCGTCATTCTAGCACTGAGTTCATGCTGAACTATGCATGGTAAATTATTGGTCCTACAATAGCATCAATGTTGATCAGTCTTCTCTGCACTGGCATCTCACCATCTCGATGATGGATTTGAAGGTTGGGAGGACCAGATTTACCTGATCAGCGCAGATGTGTCCTTGTAGAAGTCATGCTGCAGTGGATCCAGGAACGGCTGCTGAGCAAGGCTTTCTTGACCTCATAATGTGGCCCGGATCTGGACTCAGTGAATGTGCTGCTTGGAACAACTCGGGGATGCAATACCGATGCCCTTTAGTGCGTATGCAGTACAGACGAATGTAGAAAGTGATGACAGCCGATCTTCAGTGACTTCAGCGGCATCTAAAAGCAACTACAGTGCATTGATGACTTCTCCACCTGTTGAGGTAGACTTGCAGCTTGGTTGCCTTGCCTATGCAATAGAACCGTCCTGTGTTGCCTGCCCCTGTGATTGCGTGATAGGCTAGAATAGCATTTGCATTTCTGGACCTAGAGCTGCCTATATTGGCTGTACTTGGACTACGCCGGAAGGCATCGACATGGACGGGTTTCTCAGCATAGGAATAGTGCCATGACCAGCACCAGAACATCAGAGTATGGAATGAAAACCACCAATTCTGCCTCAGGCAGGCTTATCTTTGATGCCTGTATTGTGGATCATCAGTGTATCCGCCTCTTCGTGATCATTGTCCTCGATTTGCATCTCGCTGTTGCTCCTAATACGCCCTGTGGCAGATGCAATATCCAGCTTTGACGAGCCCTGGTCATGTTGGTTGTTAAAAAGTTAAGAGTTAAAGACCTTCCCTTGCCAATGTTGGCAAGGCGGCGCCTATCTCCGATTCATTAGCCCTATGCCACACGTCTACAAAATGTAGCGAAAGCTACAGAAGGGGCCGGCCAGTCCTCTGGTAAATTGTGTGATTAAAATTCCCTTCTCCATTATATAGATGCCGAGCGCCTGGCTAGAAGGCAGAAGGTACCATTTTGGTATGACCCTGTCTGGGATCGAACCCGGGACCTCCCGTGCACGAGGCGGACATTCCAACCGCTGATCCACCATGCTCGGTCATGTTGGTTGTACTCCAGTGTTTTTGCTGTCAGATACGCAGTAGGATCAGTCTTCGCTTTGTCGTGGGAAAAGAAACGGGTCATAATTGGAATGTGATATGTTGTTGTCATCTCTGATATATGATATTGGATCGGAAAATCTCCTTGTCTCTGATTCTCCCTTGTGGTATTCTTCAGGGAATCAGGCTTGTTTGTTTCATACACCAGCAGTGACCAGAATGATCTTATCAGAGAGATTAGTCTGGTAGTGACAGTCAATTACCTCAATGAATGCTTCAATACCATACTGTGTGATTATATCATTCTGGTGTTGGAGACATACAAAGCTGATTTCCTGAAGAATACCACAAGTGAGAAACAGAGTCAAGGGAAGGATCTGATCCATTATCAGACCAGAGATGACACCAACATCATTCACATCCCAATTAGCCGGTTCCTTTCCCCTTTCAGAACGAAGGCTGACCTGACTGAGTATCTTGCAGCAAAACACTGGAGTACAACCAAGGCTTGTCAACGCTGATTATCGCATCTGCCACAGGACGAACTAGGAGCAACAGCGAGCTGAAAAGCGAGGACAACAATCATGAAGAGGCGGATACACTGCTCATACACAATGCCGCGCTGATTTCAAAGAGTAACCCACCTGATGCAGAGTCGGTCATAGCACACTATAACCTTCTGCTGAGAAATGGCGTCCGGAGTGGTCTCAGTGCAGCCAATATAGACAGCTCTAGGTTCAGAAAGAGCAAAGGCTTTACCAGCCTTCCATGCATTCAAGGGGGAGGACAACACGGGACGGTTCTATCACATAGGCAAGGCAACCATGCAAGTCTACCTCAAAGCAGGCGGATATGTCAGCATTGCATCTCAAGCAGCACATCCAACGATTCCAGATCCATGCCACATTATGGGGCCAGGCAGGTATTGCTCTGCACCAGTTCCGGGATCCGCTGCAGCATGGCTACTACAATGACACGGCAGGTTCGCACTTCTTCGCGCTTGTCGCATTATTTTGCACTTGTTCGCGCTAATTAGTAGGACCCAAGCAGACTGTTCCAAAATATTGATGCTCGTGTAGGTCCAATAATTTATCATGCATAGACCTCTGCCAGTGTAGAATGACGAGGACTGTAGGAATAATATGTTGTCGACCAGTGACAGTGACGAGGATGATGAAATGCAAAGACTCTGCATAAATATGTCAATAACTATCTAGACATGCTAGAGGTGTAACGTGCTACACATTGAAGTTCTGAACCATTAAGAACATCTGTTATAATGAAACTAACATTATGATCTATATCATGTTAAGCTTACTTTACTTTAAACCACTGGCTTTCTTCATCTTGAAAATCTATGTTTACCAATTAAAATCATGACTCTAAGCCACTTGGATGCTGAAATAGTGAGAAAAAACGTATTTTCAAGGTGGACATTTTGAAAATCCAAGATGGCCACTTTTGGATAATGTTGAGATTCATTTACTTTGTACCATGCACTGGTTTCCTCATCCCTGAAAATGTATGTTTAGCCGTTAAAATCATGACTTTAAGCCACTTGCATGCCGAAATAGTGTAACAAAACGCATTTTCGTGGCCATTTTGAAAATCCAAGATGGCCGCTGTGTGGTTGTGTGTAGCTTACGGTATTTTAATTCATACCACTGGCTTCCAAATCCCTGAAAATTTATGTTTAGCCATTAAAATCATGACTCTAGGCCACTTAGATGCTGAGATATTGAAAAACACTGATTTTAAAGTTGGCCATTTTGAAAATCCAAGATGGCCGCTTTGTGGAACCTTATGTTTGACTAATTTTACATTGTACCACTGGCCTCCTAGTCCCTGAGAATGGATGTTTAGCCGTTAAAATCATGACTCTAGGCCACATGAATGCTGAAATATTGAAAAACACTGATTTTCAAGGCGGCCATTTTGAAAATCCAAGATGGCCGCTTTTTGGTTATGTTTATCTTATTTTACATTGTACCACTGTCTTCCCCATCCCTGAAAACATATGTTTAGCCATTAAAATCATTACTCTAGGCCACCTGGAAGCTGAGATAATGAGAAACACCTATTGTTATGGCGGCCATTTTGAAAATCCAAGATGGCCGCCATAAATGCTTCCGGCAAATTGTAAACATTGGTTTTCTGACTTCTTATACTATACAGATTCCAAAAATGTATAGGTTTACAAATCCCCCCAAAAAGTTTACAACTTTACATAGTGAACCTGACTATAAGTAAGAACAAGTACAGTACATGTATTCATCAAGAATTATGATGGCAGTTTAATAAACTATGAATTTCTTAATGTAAAATAAGCTATAGATAATGAACTTACCAATTTTTCTCTCTTGAATTTAGAACTTCTCTCTCAAAATTATTATGTTCGAACTGGTGAAAAAAGGATCAGTCTATAGATGTTAATCAGCATGCACAAGTAATCATAGTACACTAACAGTTGAATAAAAATGATAAATCCTGCAACATCAGATTGCTTTTCAGGTAGCATTCAGTAGACTGACCAGAATGTAAATATAATTCTGTGAACAACACAGAGCATATATGATTCATTTGTTCACTCATACCCAACGCGTAATTGTACTGATTTTTATTTACACAATCCTAAAACTTTGTTAGCGCATAAGTCCATAAGATATCATGGTCCAGACATTTGGAATGCACTCCCTAGACATATTAAACAGTGTACAATATACATCTCTCTATTCATTTAAAGCTACACTAAAAAAACACATTAACTAATTATTAACTAATTAACTATTAACTAACATATTGACATGGCAATTAAACTATTATTGACTTTTCCTTTTGACATTTTGTCATTCTTCTTTTGACAAGATAACAGATCGCAGATCTCAAATCTCTTTTATCTTCTTGTGGCCCTATATTGACTCTCATTTTGTTACACCTGTGTTAATTATAGTAGATAAACCGTTTTAAGCCACCTGTATTTTCATTTTCACTGCATTGCCTGTCCATTGTTCATTAAAATCCACCCCCAGTAGCAGAACCCAGCCTGATTAGAGTTGAACAAAAGTATCACAATGCTTCATTCAGGAATTAATGCAGGGTAATCTAGTTACTATGAACATGGGCGTAGCGAGTTACGTAATACCTATTCAACTGGGGGGGGATGTAATCCGATGAATGAATAGCTCATCCCCCCCCACTTGAATGGGTATCAATGTCATGTCTATGCCCGTGACTATGAACATTCAATACAATATTGACAGAGTCTGCAAATCCATTACTGGGCCTTTATAGGTGTCACTAGCTATTCAGAGGTTAAATATTAAACAGGAAGGTAATTAATTTTGCCACTGCACTGTGGGTGCAGTAAAAAAACTATCATATTATGATGTTTTGTATTTTATTTTATTTCCCAACAAGGAGGGTTTGGACACAGGGGACAAGAATGCTAACATGGATGGTGTTGGGAAAATGGGGGTAGACCACTTGCCCCCCCCCCCCCCCCCCCCCCCCCCGCCATAGCTAAATCGTACATCGCTGCAAATTAACTATTTTACATTAAACCCAACACAACTTAGTACAACAATGAAACTTATTTTTCTTCATGCCCTTTTATCTCTTATTGACTTCAATAATGATAAACAATTCCACCTGAGTTAATTTGTGTTGTCTGCATACATCTTGTGGGCTAATCGAGGGATGGGGGGGGGGGGGGGGGGGGGGGGGGGTAGAGAGAGTGATATGTATAAATGATTTTTTATTATAGAGCACTCAAAATTTAGCACTGGTCAGGGGCCACCAACATTTCACTAATCCTAAGTTTTTGATTTGGGGCACATTAAAATATGACAAATATTGTCCTGACAAAGTGAATATTGTCCTGACAATTGTCACAAATATCCTGGAAACATATTTATTTGTACTTTCCCCACATCCCATGACACAACAAATAGGCCTAATCTGTAATCACGTTGCAGACCAGACACATTTCAATTATTAATTAATCCTCACACACTGGCTCAAGACATTATGAACTAACATAGTCTTCTTTCTTGAATTGAAAACTTATCTTGCGGAAATGTTTTAATCAATCAGCGTGCGCTTTTGTTGTCTTGTAACACCTAACTGCTATTCAAGCACCATTAAATAGCTTGGTTAACCAGTCATTTATTAGTGTTCTGAGAAAAACAGCGAGCATAGTATTAATTTCCCCCCTTTTTTCCCAGGGATGCTTTTTCACACATGGGCACCCAATGAAAATGCAATGCATTAGGTTATAATAATTGAAGTGTATCAAGCATTTCATTTTGGTCGGGGGGGGGGGGGTATTTTAAAGCTTACCTATATGATATTGACCACACTGCATTTATTTCTTTAATAAAAACCTATATGTTAGTCGAGAGTTTGTGTGTTTGTGCATTTTAATGTGTATATCCTTGTGTTCAATATTGTATAATGTTTTTGTATTTTCTTAAAATGTAAACTTTCTCTATTTGATACATAATGGGAGAGTGTGCAAAATATCAGACAAAAACAAAAGGCTCAGATTTGATAAAGTCATCCTGATTAAAAAGCCACAGCATAGATAATAGTTATTTTGTTATATTTTTCTTGGAACCACAATGGGTTAAAATGGGTTAGGTAGAAGAAAACTTGGGCAATGGACCCCCTTGCCTATAGCTACCCCATACACATATTATATTGAACATGAAGCCAGCCAATCAGAGCTCACCACACCCAACATATTTTTGACATGACTATGAGGCTATTCAAAATTGACATTCTAATCACAAAATAATTACATTTTCCCACTCTCACAAACCTTATTTGTATAATGCAGTTAATGATCTGTATCGCCTTTAGAATTGGGCTATTCATGCACATACAAACAACCTTGCAAGGTATCCCAGCGATATATTACTATGTTTTAGTTCAAGGACAGTTCCCTCCCTCCCATAATTATGATCATATTTCCTCCTCTTCCCCCTTTTTGTTTTGCTCCCATCCGGGTTAAACCTGGCTACACCACTGAACATGACTAATCAGTTTTTGTTTATGGTGCAATGACACCCTATTTATCATATCTTTTTTCTCATTTATTTTGTTTCCTCAGTTTGTAAATTTCTTCATTATTTTGTTTTTTCCGAAGTGCAACAATTTTATTTTCATTCAATATGTTCACAGAATTTGTTTTTATTTAGACAAATATAATGCATATGATCAGAATTAATCACAATGAGGCATGTTAGTGGAAAAATACCACATGGGAAACAATAAATCTGTACTTGTACAGAGAAGATTTTCCCTGCATGTTTGGGTCACCATGAACAAAAATTCCAGCTATGCTTTAACCAAGAAAAAATGGTAACATATTAGTCTTCCTGATTTTCACAATACATTATTGTTCCAGGGCTTGACACTTGCACTTGCTACATGCCATTTATATTGTTACTAATCCATTGTTGTTCCAGATTTTCAAAATGCATACCTATCCAGTTTGACTTGGGGTAAAGTAAAATGTGTTGTCCTGACAATTATCCACAATTTACACCAATTCCATCCTCCTTGGTTTTAGCACTTCTTCAATTAGTACTATCCCAAGCATATCATGCCTGACACAACATAGGTATTATCAATAAATCCTCGCACTTTGACGAAGTAAAAACAAGTACAGTCAAACCTGTGTATAGTGACCACCCAAGGGAAATAAGGAAAGTGGCCACTGTAGACAGGTTCCACACATTCTCCTTTGTAGGGGATCACTTTTGGTGGCCACTAGCTATAGGCAGGTTGGCTACTAAAGACAGGTGGCAGCTAAGACAGGTTTGACTGTACATGTATTCATCAAGGATTATGATGGCAGTTAAATAAACTATGAATTTTTTCATGTAAAGTAAGTTATAGATAATGAACTTACCAATTCTTCTCTCTTGAATTTAGAACTTCTCTCTCAAAATTATTATGTTCGAACTGGTAAAAAAAAGGATCAGTTTATAGATGTTAATCAGCATGCACAAGGAAACGTAGTAGTTTCTGTTATACTAACAGTTGAATAAAAATGATAAATCCTGCCACATTTGATTGCTTTTCAGGTAGCATTCAGTAGACTAACCAGCATGTAAAATATAACGCAGTGTTCTGTGAACAACACTGAGCATATGATTCATTTTCCTGGGTTATACATTCTCCACCCATCTTCACACATGAGCAACTGATTGTATATTAACATAATTGACATGGCAATTAAGCTATGATTGATTTTTGCCTGTCCATTGTTCATTAAAATCCACCCCTATAGCATAACCCAGCCTGATTAGAGTTGAACAAAAAGTATCACAATGTTTCATTCAGGAATTCTTGCAGAGTAATTTCCATTATCTAGTTTATGAACATTCAATACAATATTGACAGTCTGCAAATCCCTAACAGGGCCTTCGTAGTTGTGTCACCTAATCAGGAACAGTATTTGCCACTGTGGCTGCAGTAAAAACAAAACAATCATATTATGTTTTGTATTTTATTATTTTATTTCCCAACAAGGAGGGTTTGGAAACAGGGGACAAGAGTGCCAACATGGGTGGAGATGGGAAGGTGGACTAGACCCCTTACCCCCCATAGCTACATTGTATACAGCTGCAAATTAATTATTTTACATACAACCCAACACAACCTAGTACAACTACAGGCCCGTAGTCAGGGGGGGGGGGGGGGGGGGGGGTGCGTTGAGTGCGTACGCACCCCCCCCCCCCCCCCAATTCAGAAAGGTCCACTTTTTGCCGGTCTCGGGTCCAAACATTTTTGGCAAGTGGTCTCGGTCCCGTTTTTGTAAATATCGCACCTCCCCATGATAAATCCTGGCTACAGGCCTGAACTTGTACAACTTAAAAACATTATCAAATTAAATCAACTTTTAGTTACATAGCTACATTGTACACAGTTGCAAATTAATTATTTTACATACAACCCAACACTATCTAGTACAACTAGTACAACTTAAAAACATAATCAAATTAAATAAACTTTTAGTTACACATTACTCATTATTTGCTGAGTCGTCATAATAATACTGTAAACTTCTCTAACTATGTATGTTCAAAGTAATCAATTGTTGCTTCAATTTCAAAAGTATAATACTATCATTAAAGCAGTCATAATTGCGTTATTAATTGTGATTGCCATTTTAGAACCATATTACACAAATTAAATTTGACCAATTATAATCACATTCAATGAGTAACATAATACTTCTATTCTAAAAATTTGAATATTTCACTCACATAATGGGTATGAAACTGGTGTATTGAATTTGAATTAGGGTCTAATAAATGTGAAATGGGGGCGATGTGAAATGGGTGTGAGATGGGAGCGTAATGGATGAATGGTTGTTAGACGGGGGCAAAATGGATGCAATGTACATTTGCATGTCATTCAAAACTTTACAATGATAAAATTCATTATCTCATAATCTCTACTACCCTCCTACAATTCAATTGTTTACCTAAATCAAAACCTACTTATATTACATTAAAAACAGATACTACAATTTTACCTTCTCTTACAAATACAATTAATGGAAAATTATTCAATGTCATGAGAAATTAAATATTTATAGGCTATAGGCAGGTTGGATGCTATAGACAGGTGGCAGCTAAGACAGGTTTGACTGTACATGTATTCATCAAGGATTATGATGGCAGTTAAATAAATTAAGAATTTCTTAATGTAAAATAAGTTATAGATAATGATCTTACCAATTCTTCTCTCTTAAATTTAGAACTTCTCTCTCAAAGCAATTATGATCGAACTGGTGAAAAAAGGATTAGTCTATAGATGTTAATCAGCATGCACAAGTGAACATAGTAGTTTAATAAAAATGATCAATCCTGCTTTTCAGTAGACTAACCAGGACGTAAATGTGATGCAGTATGAACAACAGTGAGCATATATATTTTCCTAGATTATTCACCCATCTTCAGGCATGAGCAACTGATGAAAGTGCAAACCAAACAACATTGAGAGAAGTAGATGCACTTTGCTGTGTTTATAGGGGTGGGATAAATTCAAAAGCTTATTGTTGTGTCCATTATAAAACTATGCTGATGATATGTATTTCTTGATATTTTTCTTGGAACCACAATGGGGGTTGGGGAAAAGAAAACCCCCAACTCACGGGGGGGGGGGGGGGGGGGGGATAGGTAGGGGTATGCAATGGGCCCCCTTGCCCCCTATAGGTACACATCAGACTAGAAAAAAAAATGGTTCTATTGATTATTTTCCAGCCAATCCAATAAAGCCACACCTAAAAATATTAACATGACAATGAAACTACTATTTAGAAATGACTTTTAAAAGAATTTCAAATCCCCAACCCAGTGATACAAATTCTATAATTGCTATTGTAAAAGCTTAATGACCCATATTAGTTGGGCAGATACATGTAAGCATTAAAATACCAGTTGATACCAGTTGATACCAGTTAAATACCAGCATGCACAAGTAAACATACAGTAGCCCCCTATAGCTACACCAAAACCGGTTTTATTTATCATTCTCCAGCCAATCCAAGAACTCCACACCATAAATATTAACATGACAATAAAGCTATTCAGAAATGATTTTCATAAAGATTGTCAAAAGACTCAGATGACAGATCCCCTTCCCTGACACAATTTCTGTGTGTATTATAAATACATAAAAGCTTAATGACCCATAACTCATTGTCACCTAGAATTTGAAGAATGTTGGAGCCTGGGAGTAATCATAGCCATTATGGCTATTGGTCTACAAATATTGAAACACCTTGTGGGGAGTAAAAATATACAAACATTGTTTTGTTTTACGCCAATTCTTCCTTGCTGCCCCCAATAAGAATAATTTCTCCTCATTTTTCTGGATTAAACCGGGTTGCACCACTGAAACTTCAATTTTTGTTAAAGGGATCTAGTAACTTTGTTAACATGTGCAAAATGTGATGAATGGTTGATGCAATGTAATGTATACTCCGCAAAAAAAGAAACTGGACACTTGTATAAGACCAAATATTTCATATTCATTTACGATAAAATATATGATATTTTATATCAAATTAAAGATAAAACGACCCTCTTCAATATTAGCATAAAGTCAAGATGAAATCATTCATGCATGAATTGTCACGGTCAATTAACCACAGCAAGGTCTGTTATCAAAAATGGCAAAAATGGAACATCCACTCAACCATATAAATGTTGATAAGCATGATCTAAATCGCTATGTTCATGACATGGCATAATTTTTCAATACAAATGTGACCTTTTCTATCTTCATCTCAATAAGAAGTATAAATGAAGACAAATTGTGAACGTTATAGGTTTTATTTTCATCCAAAAGTAACAAAATGGGGAATTCCATGGCAAAGGTGTTATTAGTCGAAACCACAGTTTGTGCCCTTTTTTCAGCATGAAAAATGGTATAAATTCTTCTCAAGAATTTTACCGTAGTCCAAAGATCTTCAAAACCTGATGTCACCATTGGTCAAACCGTTGGGCAGACATTTCTCTAGGTAAATATGGTTAAAATTGCAGGGGACACACTCAAACAGACAAGCTTCATGCCTCTAATACAGACCAGTATGATGATGCACTCATAACCTAGCCCTGTTTTATTGACAAATTTGTATTTTCAGAGTTTGTTCATAACAATAGAGTTAAATAATGTCATAATTTACTTGCCCCGCACATCTTGTTTTAAGTGAAACGCTTACTATCATCCTGATCATTTCAGTCGAATGGTGTGGTCCTCCATTGTTTTTGCTATTTTTGAAAACAGACCTTGCTATTGATAATTGACCATGGCATTTCATGCATGAACGATTACACTTTTAATTTATACCCTGCCTGCAGAGGACTAAATTCCCTTTAATTTGATATATGATAATCTACACTTTATCGTACATTAATATGAAATATTTCAACTTATACAAGTGTCCAGTTTCTTTTTTTGCGGAGTATATATTGTTGTTATCTCATATGTCCACAGGGTATTGTGTGAAAATTTAAAGTCAAATGGACCTTGTATGGCCAAGTAATGAGCGAAAATGTAAAGTGATATTCAGTAACTCACTGCACTCACTTTGTACACGATAAGAAAAACTCGCCCGGAGTTTTTCTTATCTGAATACTTCAATCATACATATCTTTGTAACGAAAGGGAAATTTGAAAAACCAAAACCTGTCCCATGATTTTATTGTTAATACGAATACAACAAGGTATAAGGGAACTGCTAGAATTAAAATTTTATTTTGAGGATTTGGACAATGTTACTAAGTCCATTTAAGTGACACCCTATTTTATCACACCTTTTCTTTCAATTTGATTTTTTCGTCAACTTTTTTCACAGTATTTTGGAAGAAAATATTATATATTGTGGGTAAATAACACATGGTAGACAATGTTCCTGTAGCACAAAGTAGCAGAATTTGAGAAAATGATAGTAAAATTTGATATTCAAAATGTCTTGGACGACAATAAAACCCAAGAACTAATAGTTTTCAGAATAAGAAGTAGAATTCGAGATGAGTGACTGGGACAATTTTAACAACACGAGGCATTGAAATAAGGAAGTTTCATGCATACAAATGCCCAGGTCACAAATTTTCTGTACATAAACATAGAGAGTGATGTAGAAAACCAATTGATGAAAAACATAAATTGTAAAAACATTTGATGCAAAGTTACAAGTAGCATTGATTAATTTTATTCAAAGAACTGGGCAATTCAACACATAGAGACAACAATTGGTTTACTTATTATTGTGAATACTTGTATTATTTATTTTGTTGTAGTAAGTACATGTATTGGATGTGAGTATCTAATGTGCATAATGGTGCACTATACCCAGGTAGCAAGCCAACGTTGGTCCAACGTTGGACCAACGTTGTCCAATTTTTTCGGCAACGTTGGTCCAACGTTGTCCGGCAACGTTGGACCAACGATGGTTGCGTACGCCCAATCAACGTTGCTCCAACGTTGCCGAAAACGAAATGCCAACGTTGGATCAACGTTGGTCCATCGTTGAAAAGTTGTTATTTGTCAACGTTGGACCAACGCTTTTCCAACGTTAATCCAAGGTTGGTATTTTGTTGGAGCAGCGTTGATTGGGCGTACGCAAACGTTGATCCAACGTCAAAGCAACATGTGTCCAACAAGCATCCAATATGTCTCCAACATGCATCCAACAAGCAGCCAACATTGGACCAACGCTTTTCCAACGTTAATCCAAGGTTGGTATTTTGTTGGAGCAGCGTTGATTGGGCGTACGCAAACGTTGATCCAACGTCAAAGCAACATGTGTCCAACAAGCATCCAATATGTCTCCAACATGTCTCCAACAAGCATCCAACGTTGGTCCAGCGTAATTCACCAACATTTCTCCAACGTTGGTCCAACGTTGATCCAACGTTGGTCCAACGTTGGTCCAACATTGGACCAACGTCTCACCGTACTAAAAAAATTTAATTAATATTCATATGACACGCCTATTGGTGATATCTAGAACATCCTATCCTAGCTTTCCCTTTACCTAAGACTAACCTAACCCTAACCCTATTCCTAGTCCTATTCCTATCCCTATCCATATAGTCCTATTCCTATTCCTACACTCACTACATCTACATCATCCACTCAGCTTTATATAACCTAGCTTCTGTGTTAATATTTGTTTGATGGTTGGTATTTCGATAAAGTTGAATGTTTGGATAAAGTTTTAAGAATTTACACAAATACATCATGGAAACAAACCTTTAGAATGTTTTTGTAGATAAATAACTTACATATATTTCAAATAATGAGTAAATAATAACATTGGATTCATTCTGAACAATCAAATAACATGATTATTAATGCTTTTTGCAGTCAATGATAACCACTCATGAATATTCATGAATAATAACCAACGTTCATCCAACGTTGAACCAACGTTGATCCAACGATGGCATACATCCTGCTTTCAGCAGCTAATTTTAAATCCTTTTATTATGCAAGGGGGTTTTGACCACCTGTGCTACGAGTAAAAAAATTACCTTTTCTAACATAACAGCTACATGTAGTGAACAACAGATGTGAAATGTTGGATTCTCGTTGGAATAACGAACGTTTCACTGTGGGTTACCGATGTCGATCCAACGTTGCTCTAACGAGATTGTCCAACCTCCATTTCACTTTGAGTTACCGATGTTGATCCATCGCATGGTGTTGTAATATAATACAAGTAGGCGAAATGCCATGTGTAACTCTGGCATAACAATAATAAATACTGGTAAATTACAAACTTGAGTGTCAGCTAGGGTAGACTACCCGACACCCAGAAGATGGAACCAGGGGATTATTCTGCCCCTTTCGTACGGTTGTCATCCCCTATTGTAAGACCGACATTTACCTTATGCAAAATGGTTTAACGTGCTAGTGCCAGGGTGGACTACCCAACGCCTAGATGATACCAAGGGATTATTCTGCCCTAAATGGTATTCATCTCTATCACAAATCTAATCTATCCGGTGGTCTGAGAGTAGACGTCGAAGTGGGTAGCGCCTGTCACGTTCTTGCGAGGGCGGCTTCACCTCACTCCAGCACGCTTCTGGGACCTCCGTTTCCTCGTTTACTGGAACATGGATGTTACCTTCAGGTGCGCGACGCTTCTTTAGATGATGTCTGTTCCGGCGATACCGCCCACCTTTCTCACTCTGGATGTGGTACGAGCGGGGCGTTGAATCTTGAGTTGTCACTACGCCAGGTTTCCATTCTTTTCCCACTTGGTAGTACACACGTTCTCCAGACTTCAACACCGGCAGCGACTTGGCACCCTGGTCATAGTATCGCTTCTGCCTCTTCTGGAGCTCTTTCTTCCTACTAGCTATGCACCGTTGATAACGAACAGTACAGTTCTCAATAAAGCGTTTTCTGGATGGTATATCCGGTCACACATCAACCGTGAAGCTCGCCTCCCAAAATGGATTCAAATTAGCATTTCTACAACACAGGTCATGGCGAATCGAATCAGACATACAGTCACTTTCACTTCAGACACCATGTTGTAATATAATACAAGTAGGCACACGAGTATAGTTGAAAGCTTACTTTATTAACTGCTTGTAGATCGATGGCCCAACTCATACATGGTCTCTTGACACCCGATATCGATCCTATATGGTAATTCACCGGGGATGGCGCACTTCTATTTATGATTGTAATTCTACTTGAGTCCACTCATTACTGTTGGTCTAACGAGATTGTCCAACGTCTTTTTCACTGCGAATTACCGATGTTGATCCAACGTTGGTCCAACGAGATTGTCCAACGTCTTTTTCACTGCGAGGTACCGATGTTGATCCAACGTTGGTCCAACAAGATTGTCCAACGTCTTTTTCACTGCGAGTTACCGATGTTGGTCCAGCGTTGCTCCAACGAGATTGTCCAACGTCAATTTCACTGCGAGTTACCGATGTTGGTCCACCGTTGGTCCAACGAGATTGTCCAACGTCCATTTCACTGCGAGTTACCGATGTTGGTCCAACGTTGGTCCAACGAGATTGTCCAACGTCTTCTTCACTGCGAGTTACCTATGTTGGTCCAACGTTGGTCCAACGAGATTGTCCAACGTCTTTTTCACTGCGAGTTACCGATGTTGATCCAACATTGGTCCAACAAGATTGTCCAACGTCCATTTCACTGCGAGTTACTGATGTTGGTCCAACGTTGGTCCAACGAGATTGTCCAACGTCTTTTTCACTGCGAGTTACCGATGTTAATCCAACGTTGGTCCAACGAGATTGTCCAACGACTATTTCACTGCAAGTTACCGATGTTGGTGCAACGTTGGTCCAACAAGATTGTCCAACGTCTTTTTCACTGCGAGTTACCGATGTTGGTCCAGCGTTGCTCCAACGAGATTGTCCAACGTCAATTTCACTGCGAGTTACCGATGTTGGTCCACCGTTGGTCCAACGAGATTGTCCAACGTCCATTTCACTGCGAGTTACCGATGTTGGTCCAACGTTGGTCCAACGAGATTGTCCAACGTCTTCTTCACTGCGAGTTACCTATGTTGGTCCAACGTTGGTCCAACGAGATTGTCCAACGTCTTTTTCACTGCGAGTTACCGATGTTGATCCAACATTGGTCCAACAAGATTGTCCAACGTCCATTTCACTGCGAGTTACTGATGTTGGTCCAACGTTGGTCCAACGAGATTGTCCAACGTCTTTTTCACTGCGAGTTACCGATGTTAATCCAACGTTGGTCCAACGAGATTGTCCAACGACTATTTCACTGCAAGTTACCGATGTTGGTGCAACGTTGGTCCAACGAGATTGTCCAACGTCCATTTCAGTGCGAGTTACCGATGTTGGTCCAACGTTGGTCCAACGAGATTGTCCGACGTCTTTTTCACTGCGAGTTACCGATGTTGGTCCAACGTTGGTCCAACAAGATTGTCCAACATCCATTTCACTGCGAGTTACCGATGTTGGTCCAACGAGATTGTCCAACGTCTTTTTCACTGCGAGTTACCGATGTTGGTCCAACGTTGGTCCAACGAGATTGTCCAACGTCTTTTTCACTGCGAGTTACCGATGTTGATCCAACATTGGTCCAACAAGATTGTCCAACGTCCATTTCACTGCGAGTTACCGATGTTGGTCCAATGTTGGTCCAACAAGATTGTCCAACGTCTTTTTCACTGCGAGTTACCGATGTTGGTCCAACGTTGGTCCAACGAGATTGTCCAATGTCTTTTTCACTGCGAGTTACCGATGTTGATCCAACGTTAGTCCAACAAAATTGTCCAACGTCTATTTCACTGCGAGTTAACGATGTTGATCCAACGTTGGTCCAACGAGATTGTCCAACGTACATTTCACTGCGAGTTACCGATGTTGGTCCAACGTTGGTCCAACGAGATTGTCCAACTTCTTTTTCACTGCGAGTTACCGATGTTGGTCCAACGTTGATCCAACGAGATTGTCCAACGTCCAACGAGTTCCAACGAGTTTGCAAGTTTCCGACGTTGGTCCAACGTTGGCTTGCTACCTGGGTATGTTCTGTTCCATTGAACCATGGGGATATTAACATGGCCCATTCTTCAGTAATTAGACAAGACAATTAGACAAGAGGGAAGTAAATTTCAAATTTTATAACAAAAAAAGACTATAAACACATCATTCTTTATTCATACAGGATGGTTTTGTGTGGAAGGGATAATGAGCGAGTATCATGGCATACTTGTATACAATGGTGTGCTTCATGTAGTTACTGTACTATTGAAAAGGTGGATATAAAGAAATTCTAAAGCAAACTCGCTTTGTACATGGGACACAAAGGCGCTAGGCAAACACCAGATCTATTGAAACTGAAATGACTGAACAGAGGATGGGTTGGATCTTCCATAATATGTATGACCTTAGCTAGTAAGCCGTCCCCATACAACATTTCCATGTTGGGCAGTTCAATTCCAATTATTCTCTACATACCATTTATATAAATACTAATCCATTGTTGTTCCAGATTTTCAAAATGCGTAACTTTTCAGTTTGACTAGGGGCAAAGTAAAATTTGTTGTCCTGACAATCAGTGTTGGGTCCAAGACCAGAGGGTCCGAGATCAAAATCAAGATCAAGATCATGATCAAGTCCAAGATCCGCAGCTCAAGATCGAGATCAGAACCTCTGAGATCGAGATCAAGAACAAGATCAAGATTACTGATGCCGATCTTGAGACTGGTCTTGAGATCAAGATCGATCTCGAGATACCCAACACTGCTGACAATTATCCTCTGACAGTTTACACCCATTCCATCCTCCTTTGTTTTAGCACTTCTTCAATTACTGTAGTACTATCCCAAACATATCATGCCTGACACAACATAGGTATTATCAATAAATCCTCACACTTCGACTAAGTAACAAGTACATGCATTCATCAAGGATTATGATGGCAGTTGAATAATTATACATTCCTTAACGTAAAATAAGTTATAGAAAATGAACTTACCAATTCTTCTCTCTTGAATTTAGAACTTCTCTCTCAAAACGATTATGATCAAACTGGTGAAAAAAAAGGATCAGTCTATAGATGTTAATCAGCATGCAAAACACAGTAGTTGAACTAAGAGTTAAAATAAAAATTATGAATCCTGCAACATCTGATTGCTTGTCAGTAGACTGACCAGCATGTACATTTAATGCATTGTTCTGTGAACAACACTGAGAATATATAATTCATTTTCCTCAGATGAAATTCCTTACCCTTTAGCATCCAACGGAAGTGCAATGCAAAAGCAAACATGAGATAAGAAGATGCACTTTGCTTTATTGTTGTTTGCTGGAGGAAGTCTTTTGTGGGCTCTATTATAAAACAAAATACTGTAGTACAAATTAAAACATAATCAAATTAAATATACTTTTAGTTAAATAGCTACATTGTACACAGCTGCAAATTGTATTTTACATACAACCCAACACAACCTCTACAACTAGCACAACTTAAAAACATAATCAGATTAAATAAACATTTAGTTACACATTACTCATGAAATGCTGAAAATGGGTGTGAGATGGGTGGGAGCGTAATGGATGAATTACGCATTGGAGCATAATGGATCCAATATACACATTTGCATGTCATTCAAAACTTTACAATGATGAAATTCATTATCCCATAATCTCTACTACCCTCCTACAATTCAATTGTTTACCTTTCAAAACCAAGCATATTACATTCAAAACAACATGAATAGTACTACAATTTGACAGGTCTATATGTATGACCTTAGCTAGTAAGCCATCCCCATACAACATTTCCATGTGTTCATATTAATGAGAAGCTAGACTGGGATGACCACCGGAATAGTATAATGACTCCAATTTCTCGGAGTATTGGGATTTTATATAGAGTAAGATATCTTGTGTCTGACAGAATATTATTAATGATTTATAACTCCTTGATTTTGCCTTATATTTCGTATTGTAATAGTCTGTGGGCTGTGTCAAAGAGTATAACAGATGACATTCACTTGTTACAGAAAAAGGCTTTAAGAATTTGTGCTGGAGTTGGCTATCGTGAGCACACCGATCCGCTGTTTGTTAGATTTAAATGTCTTAAAGTGGGTGAAATTAATTTTCTTCAAACCTCTTTATTCATGTATCGTTATAATAATAGCATTTTGCCTGCCTGGTTTATTTCTATGTTTCTGAAAAACAATGCAATTCACTCTTATTCAACAAGACAAGCAGCAAACTTGCATTTGTTTAATCCACGTACAGTACTGGCACATAAATCAGTGAGACATACTGGTCCAGACGTTTGGAATTCTTTGTTAATTGAAACACGTAATTTGCCTACACTTTATTCTTTTAAAAATGCAGTCAAACGCATGCTCATTGCAAACGTCTTTGTGTAGATATTTTGTTCAATCAGTTGGTTTGTTAATTCCTACGATAACATGTATTGTAGTATTCTATATATATATTTGTGCGTAATTCGGCATAACATGTCACTGTTAAGTAATTACATTTAGGCATCTTCAAACCTGTCTCCACCTCTCTCAGCTCCCCCCCCCCCCCCCCCCCCCACTTTTTCTTTTCTCTCTCTGTTTCCCGTATTTCTCTTCCAGTATGGGCTGTACCTTTCTATCATGCCCGCTACATTTATTCCTGCTCTCGAACATACTGTAGAGATTTAACTATCCTCTTTCTCTTTACTTGTAAATAATGTTTCATATTTGCTTTTTATTACTTCTTTTTTTTTCCGTTTGTATTAATTTATGTTTATCTATGTTTTAAGAATATGTAAAACTTGTAATATCTTAGGTATGGCATCACTTCAAGCTTCTAGCTTATATTGCCGACCTCTGTATGTTTCTATTTCGATGTTATGACAGTTTATTTTATGTACGAACTTGTTTACTGTGAGACATGCAGGAATAAATAAATAAATAAATAAAAAATGTTGGGCAGTTCAATTCCAATTATTCTCTACATACCATTTATATAAATACTAATCCATTGTTGTTCCATATTTTCAAAATGCATAACTTTTCAGTTTGACTAGGGGCGAAGTAAAATTTGTTGTCCTGGACATTCAGTGTTGGGTCCAAGACCAGAGGGTCCGAGATCAAGATCAAGATCAAGATCAGGCAGTCCAAGATCCGCAGCTCAAGATCGAGATCAGAACCTCTGAGATCAAGATCAAGAACAAGATCGAGATTACTGATGCCGATCTCGAGACTGGTCTCGAGATCAAGATCGATCTCGAGATACCCAACACTGCTGACAATTACACACATTCCATCCTCCTTGGTTTTAGCACTTCTTCAATTGCTGTAGTACTATCCCAAGCATATCATTCCTGACACAACAAAGGTATTATCAATAAATCCTCACACTTTGATTAAGTAAGAACAAGTACATGCATTCATCAAGGATTATGATGGCAGTTAAATAAATTATTCATTTCTTAACGTAAAATAAGTTATAGATATTTGAACTTACCAATTCTTCTCTCTTGAATTTAGAACTTCTCTCTCAAAACGATAATTATGATCAAACTGGTGAAAAAAGGATCAATCTATAGATGTTAATCAGCATAGTAAACTTGTAAGAAAACAATATCTATCTCGATCAACACACACAAGTCATTTTTTTTTTTTTATAGCACCTGACACGTAGGTGACAGTAAACGAAACAAAATTGCAGTGGCAGACAAACAAAATGGATTTTGTTATTGTGGTTATAATAGATGGTTGACAATAAAAATGCATGTCATCTGTATATTGTTTGTCATGTCTATATAGCAGGTACTAGTGAACTAGTGAACAACCCAGACAATAAGAGAAAACCACTCTCAAAATAACAATATGACAATTAAGCTTGTAATTCCTTTCCTCCTTTTTTATTCAACCCCCACACCTTAAATCCAGAAAATAAATTTTAGACCAGTTCATTCCAAGCGGTTTCTTTGTGTAAGCTTAATGACCCATTAAGAATTTGTCCCGATCCGTTGAGAAGTTACCTTTGAAGTAAGGACCATGGGCAATGCCCCCTCTTCAAATATGTATACACCTTGCAGGGGGGGAATAAAGAAATGGAAATATACCACATTTTTCTATTTTTAGGCCAGTAATTCCCCCTCTTCCCTTCCCCCATTTCGCATCATTTCCCTGATTGCATCCTCTTTACCCCCTACCCCCTTTTTGCTCCCATCTGGGTTGAACCTCGCTACTCCACTGATTTTGATGCAGCTATAAATGTTTGTTTGCGCTAAAATGAAAACCTATTATATCACTTTCCCGCCCTTTGATGTTTATGTCAATTGCCTCATTGTATTTCCCCAACAAAACAAACAGATTTCATCAGTGGGTAAATAATACATGGGAGGCATGCAGCTGTTACAGAGTAAGTTATTTAAATTGCAGAAATGAAATTTTAAATGTACATTATGAACATCAAATGTAGGATTATGTACAAAGTTATAGTACTTAAGGTGTATATATATGGTAGATACCAGCGGGCAACTGATACATGGCTAGCCTAGGAGGAAAATTGTATAGAATCAAATATCTATTTATTATTTCATAATTGTCATACATAAATGATAATGTATGTGAAGGAAAATGAAACCCTAGAAAAAAGGAGTGATTATTAGTACAAATTTTAACAAAAAAAGCAAGGAAATAAGGAAGTTACATGCATGTATATGCCAGGGCCACGCATTTGATGTGCATAAAATAAGAAACTGAGTTAAATCTACATATTGACATCAACAAACACATACACAACTTAATAGAAACATTTTATACAAAGTTGTAAGTAATATTGACGAATTTTGTTCATAGAACTGGGGGATTGACGCATAGATACAACACATTGAATTCTTATATTGTTATTATTGTAAATACTTTTATGGCATGTTCATAATTGCTGAAGTGTTTGATAAACTATCATATATATAACAGTTTTCAGTCAGAGATGAACACCAGCAAAAAGCTTTTTCTAGCTCAGTTGGTAGAGCACCAGTCTAGCAATCTAAATGTCTAGGGTGTGAATGGTTTGGAAATGATATTAGATATTACTATCCCTTGAAAAGTATCCACTGAATGAGTGCTTACTTCAAATATTCCCTCTTAAGAATGTTCTTGCCATGTGATTGGTCGAGAGTACGTCATGTGATCGAAAAAAAATTCACTATGTATATATGCATGACACCATTTTACTATTTGCCGTAGCGAAAATAGTATTTTTACTATTTTCCCCTGGGCAAATAATAAAAGAGATGTGGTGTGGTGTGGCAAGATTGGTAGAGCGCACGCTTTCCGATCATGAGATCCCGAGTTCGACCCTGCCCATTGCCTTTGTCCTTCAGCAAGACAATTTATCCACAATTGCTGCTCTCTACCCAGGTGTATAATGGGGACCCGGTGGGAGGTGAAAGCCTTTATGTGAACGATCTTCTCAATGCCCATGAGCCGCTTGGAAGGAATGCTCCCCAGGGAGTGGAGATGGTGCACACAATGTGTGCTGGTTTGCATTGTATCCTATGACCGGGGTAATAATATCATTGTAAAGCGCTTAGAGATGATTATCAATCATATGAGGCGCTATATAAATCGAAACATCATTATTATATCGATACTATTGATCCATCGATTCGCGTATGTAAAGCTCGCCCAATGTGCGGGCAGAACATTTGTGCGATAAAAGGTAAATGCCATCGGATAACACGCAAATCTGGTGAGTTGTCGGCACGGCACAGAAGTGTATGACAAAAGCGGCAAATTTGGGATCGATATCATAATCAGACGATTAATTTTTAGACAATTATCCGGGAAATTAGTAATGCTGATTATGTACAATGTATACTGTATGTCTTAACAAATTAGTAATGCTGATTATGTACAAGGTATACTGTATGTCTTAACAAAACGGTTACAATTAGGAAACAAATCATTAAAATGTGATTACATCAAAATAATTTTCATTTTTCTGCATTTTTAAATGGTAAGGGTTGTTCTTCCTGATGCACTTTGTTTGATATAATTCACTTTGCCAGATCTGAAATTATTTTTGTTTGTTTGGGATTTGACAAAAAATGCATTTGTGCTGATTTCTGTGCTTGCGATTAAGATGGTATGGAATATTGATTGCGAACATTTGTCTTCTCACTTACAAAATTACAAGTATAAATTAATAATTGAATAATGACTAGAGTACAACTAGATTTGCCTCTGTACATATTGTAAAAGGTTTACATGTTTTCCTTTATGGAGTTCTTCCAAATTAACCTTGCTTCAGGTTTCTGATTGTCTCAGTATGCTGTACTTTTGGTAGTTCCATGTTATTACAAAACTGAAAGCATTATTTTAACATGTTAATCAAAACACAAACTAATACAACAATGTGACTTATCTTCATTTAGCCCTTAATATTCTAATAAACTTCAATAATGATAGCATCCATTTTCAGAGATAATGAACTTACAGAGTCTACTTTCTTGAATTAAGAACTTCTCTGACGTGCCAAGTTATTCCGTAACACTTGTAAAAAAAAAGATATATATGTGTCGATCAACAAGCACAAGTCATGTTATTACAATTTGTATGGCAGTTTGATAAATGTGATTGATCCCACCTGACTCATGGATAATCAGTTTACAAATTAAAATTCATTGTGGTGAGTGGAGGACTACATAAATGCAGCGAGATCTATATATTGCCATGAACCAATAATAAAAAACACTTCCAAAATAACGATATTACAATTAATCTATTCATTACCACATTTTCTTTTCAATTCAAGAATACTCTCAACACCCGCACCTCAAATCAGGAAAATAAAGAAAATCGATATGCCACCAATGTTTCTTTGTGTAAGCTGAATGATGTATGTTGTCTCCTTTAGAATTTGAAGAATTTGGCTCGCTCCATTGAGAAGTTATCTTTGAAGTAAGGGCTATGGGCAATTACCCCTCTGCAAATATTGAAACAACTTGCAGGGGGAATAAAGAACCATTTTTCTAGTTTTAGGCCAGTTCCCCCCTTCCATGCCCCCAGTTAGCATCATTTCCCTGATTGCCTCAGGACTCTTTACTCCTACCCCTTTTTTGCCCCCATCTGGGTTGAACCTGGCTACACCACTGATTTTGACGCAGCTTATACACTTTTGTTTGCGCTAAAATGACAAGCTATTATTACACTTTCCCGCCCTTTGATGTTTATGTCAATTGCCTGATTGTATTTCCCCAACAAAAGAAAAAGTTTCATCAGTCGGTAAATAATACATGGGAGGCATGCAGCTGTTACAGAGTAAGTTATTTCAAATGTAGGATTATGTACAATGTAATAGTACTTAGGTATATATCATGGTAGATACCAGCGGGCAACTGATACATGGCTAGCCTAGGAGGAAAATTATATAGTATACAAATATACAATGACACTCGAGGATCTAGCTAAAACTATTCGCATCGAAGGAACATCAAATAGTACTGTTCTCATAGTACTGTTCTCCCGAGGGCCATCGGCCCGAGGGAGAATGGTACTATTGTTGTTCCTGAGTGCGAATAGTTTAAGCTTGTTCCAAGAATGAGTCATTGTATATTTGTTTTATATCCCTTCGACCTGTATTGTTCAAATAAAATTAAAGTATAATATAAAGAAAAACAAACCAATGATAGTATTGATATAAAGGAAAACAAACCATTGAACATGGCACCATCACTTACTGTGTTCTGTTTGTGACACTGGCCCCCTTTGCGTAATATTCCTAACGCAGAGCGCGTATTGCGCTACCTTTCCATTCATGAGTACGCGCATTAACAACTATTGCGCACCCAAAGGCCAAACACGCGCAGCAATGTGAATAATTAACATGTACAGTATGATTGAATGGGGAAATAAATTACACATACACACACACGGTGTGTATGTGCCGCATAGTGCAGTGACCGCTGCAATTTAATTGTCGAATGACGAATTACTGTCACGGCCACTGAAGATCAACAATGCAAATTGTGCCCCATTTTCGGAAGTTATGCATTCGAATACCGCCATGTTATACATGAAATGCATCTCTAGAATATTCTTTGGAACTTATTGATATTCACGGTAACAATATTCTGTATTTTTTGTTTAATTACTCTTTAGAAAAGCTGGTCGAGCATCTATCGCAAGCTAAAACAAGACATCCGCTCGCTGAGAGGTTGTTATAACACGCATCTCTACACCTGAGCGGGCAAAAAAATCTATGATCTTGCTTTGTTTGTTTTGTTTTTATTTATTTTGTTTGGGGGGAGGGGGGACATAGTACCTTTTTTCCGGGGGAAAAGGTGAACTATGTGTGACGTCACAATACAAAGGGTACTATTCACCGGTACTATTCACCGGGAAACGTCTTTTCTAGTCAAAACTATTCTTTTTCTGGTTGTGTACACTCCTAATGCAACAATCTTACGAGAAGGGATATAAAATTGAATATATCTACCTTATTATTTCATAATTGTCATGTACATAAATGATAATGTATTTGAAGGAAAATGAAACCCTAGAAAAAAGGAGTGATTATTAGTACAAATGTTAACAAAAAAAAGGCAGGGAAATAAGGAAGTTACATGCATGCACATACCTGGGCCACAAATTTGGTGTGCATAATATATGAAACTGAAGTAGATTTACATATTGATGAAACATACACAACTTCATAGAAACATTTTATACAAACTTGTAAGTAATATTGATTAAAGACCTGGGGAATTGATGCATAGACTTAGAGACAAACAATTGAATTCTATATTGTAAATACTTTTTATACCATGTTCATAATTGTTTAGTTGTTTTTATAAACATAACAGGTTTCAGAGATAAACACCAGCACAAAGGCTTTTTCTAGTTCAGTTGGTAGAGCACCAGTGTAGCAATCCAGATGTCTAGGGTTTGAATGCATTGGAAATGATATTGGATATTACTATCCCTTGAAATTACTATCCCTTAATTCAAATATTTTATATTGGTGATTAAGATTGGTTGTTTTATTTTCACGTCTGTGACATGATTCATAAAAAAGGGGGATTTAAATCCCAACCTTTATGATGAGAAGTATAACCACATATTCTTTATATGTTCATACAGAATGGTTTTAGGTTGAAGGGATAATGTGCAAGTGCATAATGGTATGTTCCCCTCTGTCCTGATAAACCTCGATCAGACATCCATTGCAGATTTTACAGGGTATATGCTGACATGATGCATTATACTGAAAAGGGAAATAAAATTGAAATTTTCATGACACAAAATAATAACCACATCATTCTTTTAAAATTTTTCTTTACAGGATGGTTTTGTGGGGAAGAGATAATGAGCAAGTATTATATTTGCTACATATTGTGCTACGCTCTGCTTCAGTGAACCTCTGCCAGAATTAAGCATGGTGAAACTAACATGATGCATTATACAAAAGGGAGAGGTAGAATGGCAACCTTTATGACCTACAATTATAATTACCACATTCTTTTTTATATATTTATACAGAATGGTTTCGTGCGGGAGGGATAATGTACGAGTATGGCGAGTGCGTAATGGCGCGCTCCGCTCTGCTCCGGTCAACCTCGGCCAGACATCCGTGGCTGAGTTCACCGACATCTGTTTTGAGACACCGACTACCCCCGGTCTGGAGCCAGCAGACAAGAGAGTGTAAGTTCATTTTTAGACAAATTTATGAAATTTTCTTTTTTATCATCAGGCTGGTATGGAATTTCATATGTATTTTGAAGGTATCGGATGTCAATTTAATAGCCTTTGAGCCATTGGCAGCATATATGGCTGGTATGCTCCCCAGGGAGTTTAGAAAGTATGCAACATCATTGTGTGGGTTTAAACTGTACCTGATGACCATGGGTAATACTTGTGCTTAGATACCCTGTATTATGCTCTATATAAATGCAAGTTATTCTTCTTATTATTATTATTATTATTAGAGAAGCTTATGTTTGACTGACAATATTATTAACTGTAATAAGGAACAAGCTAGCTAGAAGTTGAGTGAAAGTTCTCATAGCTCACTAAACAGATTTTAAAGGAATTCTTTAACCCATTTAGGACTCATCCTGGTCCTGGTCTCGATTGTTTATGTGAATGGATCTTCTCAATGCCCATGAGCTGCTTGGAAGGAATACTCCCCAGGGAGTGGGGATGGTGCAGACAAATTGGTGCTGGCTGATTATGACAGCGGACTGAAATTGCATAGCGTGTAGAGATGATATTGTATCATGTTAGGCGTAAACCAAACCTATTTTCATTATTATTATTATGTTTGCTGTATTGCTTTCTCTTTATTCCCTACAGTTATGCATGTACAAGATCGGGTCATATCTTTGAGATAGACTATGCCCGGGTGTCGGTCGCACACATCAGACGTCTACTGCCTGTTGGCAAGCATGTCAAAGAAAAAGGGACACTCAGGACAGGTACGAGTGAAAGTATCAAAGACTTTGCTTTGCTATTGCAACCTATTTGTCATATTATGCTTATTAACAAAGAGTATTTGTATATTTTAAATTCATCATAAAAAAAACCAAAGACATTATCTGTTAACCATTGCCTGCTGGCCAGTGACAATTTTCAATTTCTCATTGCATTTCTCCACCCAGGCTCTGGTATTGCCATCAACGCCATGCATGTGAACAGTGCGTTCTGTGTGACGGGATCAGATGATGGCTTCCTCAGGATCTGGCCTCTGGACTTCCAGAGTGTCTTTATGGAAGCAGGTAATAATGCATTTTTGGATTTTCTAGATCATATTGGGAAAGTGAATTACACTTTTTTAATGAGATACATTTTAAAAGTTTACTTTCTCATTAAATTATATAACATGCCATATTCCAAATGTAAATAGTGCATTCTGTGTGACGGGATCAGACGATGGCTTCCTCAGAATCTGGCCTCTGGACTTCAGAGCAAGTATAAAATGTATCAAAACTTTCTTCTAGTAAGATCAGAAAAAACTTCCTCCCGATTATATAGTTGTAGATCAAATAGGCATGTGTTTTATATTGATTTAGCAATTTAAAAAATATCTGAAATAAAAAATATTCTGTCATTCAATGTATCATGATTCCAGCATTTAAGATAGTTAGCTAATCATTCTTACGGGAAGATGCTGTTTAACGATTCAGAAAACACTTGTCAGTTGTACTTAGTTATTTTTTTCTTCTAGGGTAATATTTATATCAGATTACCAGAGCTACTTTTGGTAATTGCAGAATTAATTGTAGATATCAACCTCTTAATCACTGCCTGATGTCAGCACCATAGAATGTTACAGCTAATTTCTTCTTTTAAGAAACAAATTGTCATCACTCATTTATTTAAACATCTTTATAAACTTACTTCCTTATCATCAGAGCACGAAGGCCCTGTGACGGCAGTCTCCATATCCCCAGACGGTCTGCGCATTCTGGCCGGAACAGCCACGGGAAACGTCGGCATGCTGGATGTGTCCACTCGCAAGTACACGACCCTGATGCGCTCACACACCTCCAAAGTTTTGGCCCTCTCTCTGGACCCCCTCCGGAGACAGATGGCCACCACGTCCGACGACCACACCATCAGGATTTGGGACCTAGACACGTTACAGCAGGTACATGTAGTGTAGGAATGTAGGACATATGCATGATCATTCTTTTAATTAGTGATTAACCATAAAAACATTCAGAAAAGGTTCTGGCCCTTGCCCTGGACCCTCTGCGGAGACAGATGGCCACCACGTCCGACGACCACACCATCAGGATATGGGATTTAGACACATTGCAGCAGGTACATGTAGTGTAGTTCAGAAATGTAATAGGTGTTGATAATCCATCACAAATTCTGAAAAAAGTTGTGGCTCTTGCTCTAGACTCGCTGGGACCCAGAGGGTCTTGGATGCAACACCTCCCTGGACACTTTGCAGCAGGTATTGAAGATATGAGATATGTATGATGGTTTATAATGGAGGTGTTGTTAAGGGGCTGTCACAAATCAAAAGCGGAGCCGCCCGACTTCTCTGCGAGCTTAAAAGAGCATTTTCGCCAGGAATACGGCCGGTGTATGCTCGATCACTGGTGGGCTCCGCCGCGATTTTTAGGGGTCGGCCAACGTTCGCAGGGCACCGAAACCTGCTCCCAAATTCAGCGATTTCCGCATGACTCCTTTTGTTTACTGATGGGCGCCGGATTTCTGATCACTGATGTCCATATAAGGGTTCGCCCGAGCCCCGTCTGATATGTGACAGGGAGCGAAAAATACGCTCGACTCCCTGGCGGATATGAAATTCTGCGACTCTCTGGCGATCTATAAATTCGGACGGGGTTCGTTTGATTTGTGACGCAGGCTTAACAAGATTGTTTCCATTAGATGTACTCCTGTCATCTCTTTCCATAAGGTCATGTGTTGGTATTCACATATCGCCCAATACTCATGTCCTGCAGCAAGACATTTAATCTGAAGAGTTAAAGGCCAATGCAACTCTAGAATAGAGTTATCCTACTTTATACATTGTAATATGCTTGTTTATTTCGCATAACATTACCCCGACTCAGATTTCTGCTTTGGAAGAAATAGGTGTAAACACTATTGGGTAGACCACTATTCACGCGAACGCTGGAGGCCGCCATTGTTAGGTCTGTGTGGACTACTGAGTTCTATCAATGATGTATTCCTGCATTCACCGGACCAAACCATTGTTTGAATACTCGTAGACGCTTTGATGAGTCTTTTTGTTCGGTCATCCGCACAGTCGTCAGAATTTGAGAAGCATGTGGGGTAATTGCACGAACATGGCCGCTCCCATCATCTTTTACCTCCGTAACAATTAGTCAAATATGGGTATCTTCACAGAAGGATTTCATGGGATCCAGTAGGCCCAAAATGCCAAGTCACGTATCAAATTAAAGGTCGGTTCACCCTTTAAATGTTGATAGTAGCCGAAAGCCATAGTTTCATTGTCCTTTAAGGTTACTTGATATAATGATATCCCTGGCTGGAATGCTCCCTAGGGAGAAGAGAAACAGTGCTGAATGAATGATGGAATAAGTGTGGTATGCTTCTCTTTATTGTTGCCCTGTTTGTTCACAACGCTCACTCTGTTGCTTCCCTTGGTTCACCTTGAAACTGTGTTCGACTGTGACTCAGATTGTAGTGTCTTTAGTGTGAGCATAAGGCTTGTGTCACATGAGATTAATTGACTTTTGCATTGAGCTCTTAATTACCCCTTGGTGTATGAATGTGTGACACCTAGGTTATTATGTTAAATTGCATTGTATGGGATCATTTAATATTCTGTTTCATGACTTTTACTTTATATCCGCCTTGTTACTCTTCCTCTTCTCTCTTTCTTTTCTTTCCAATTGGCTGTCTTTCTCATTTCTAAATCTCTCTCTCTTCCTTTAATTGTTCTTTTCCTTATTTTACTGTCATTTACCTTCTCCTTGTGGACATGTGTTTGATACATTACAGAAGGTTTTTTTAATTTTAGTTATTGTATCCCCCGGCAGTATGCTGCCGGGGGATACTTTGGATTCAGCAGCGTTACGCCTATAGATTGTGGTGATGCTGCCTCCAGTGTTCCGTCTTTTATAGGGTCAAAGGTCATATTTTGATAGATGTCTTGTGTGCACTCTAGAGTGTGCGGTCTAACTGCCACTTTTCTCGACAGATTTCTTTCAAATTTTGTATGGAAGTGTATCTTGGTAAAATCTATATATCTAGAGTTTTGGGGAATGCTGCCCTCATTGTTCCGTCCTTTATAGGGTCAAAGGTCATTTGTGTCTTTTGTGCCACATTTCTTAACAGATTTCTTTCAAATTTTATATGGAGGTGTATCTTGGTCAAATCTACACATCTTTAGTGTTTGGTGATGCTGCCACCCGTGTTTCGTCTTTTATAGGGTCAAAGGTCATATTTTGATGGGTGTCCAGTGTGCGCTCTGCAGGTCATTACATGTATTTCTTGATGGATTTCTTTCAAATTTTGTATGGAGATGTATCTTGGTACAATCTACAAATATATACTTTTTGATGTTGCTGCCCTCGTTGCTCCGTCATTTATAGGGTCAAAGGTCATATGTCTCTTTTGTGCGCTCTAACTGCCACATTTCTTGAGAGATTTCTTTCAAATTTTGTATGGAGGTGTATCTTGGTATAATCCACACACCTATAATTTTTGGTGATGCTGCCCCCAGTGTTCCATCTTTTATACCATCAAAGGTCATATTTTAGTGGATATCTTGTGTGTGCTCTGCAGGTCACATTATCCTGACAGATTTTCAAATTTTCTATTTTCAAAAGTAATAGCCCCGCGTTTCTTAGCAACATGATCTAGGTCAGGGAGTCGCGTGCCGTCCTTCCAACTGCCCATCCGCGAAAGGCTGATTTTGTCCTCAGATCGAGGTCACAACTCCATCCTTCACTCAGGGTCGGGCTTTCGAGTCCTGCTATCGGAGGTCAACCAGCTCCATGACTACGCCTATAAAAAGCGCAGCGCGATAAAAAATTAGTTAGTTATATGTTGAGTTAATTCTGAGTAACATTCTGAGTTAAGTCGCAGTTCAGATCAGTCAAGTACTCGAGTCCAGAGTTTAGTTGCTGCGTTCTCCGCAGTCTTGGCGTAAGCTTATTTTGCCAATGTGGAATTATTCTTCATGTATCATATGCTATGGAATAACGGACCTCTTTTGTTTTGAATGTAAATCCTGTGAACAAACTTCAATTAAGAAAGTTATCCTGAGAATACAAGTTTCAAATTATTATCATTGAGTTGTTTGAGTTTTCTGAAGGGCCACACCACCATGGTTGATTGCAAATTGAACTTGTATGATTGCTGAGTGACTGAAAACATATTCATTTAAAGACAAACTATACATCATCATTATCATCATGATCTTCTTCATTCCCCAACATTTGTTACCTTCAACATTTGTTACACTTCCAATGACTGGAATAATATCAGACTCAGGGATCATTGAGAGACCAGTGGATAGCACTGAAAGGTCTACCCTAAAAACTTGTCTCTCTTTTTCTCCCCTTTCAGCTGTATGACTTTCATGCACCTAAGGAGTGTCCCTGTGCAATAGCCTACCACCCATCCCTGCACTGCTTTGCTTGTGGTTTCGACAACGGCTGTGTCAGGATATTCAACGTGTCTTCAACAAGTCTGGTTGCAGAAATGAGGTTAGCACTCTTTTGAATACAAAATATTAATATGTTAATTCAAACAAATATTCTTGAATTAAGAAATGATTCAAACAAAAAATATTATATTTAAGCTAGTGTTAACATTTGCAAATATATGTGTATTTGAGACTTACAGAATACCACTCTTTTGCCCCAAATCAGTCATACTTCACTCGTCTAGGGATTTATCATGTAAGTTGATATCAAGAGTTTAGTTTAAGAGTTGGTCTTGAAAAGGCAATTAGGGTACTCTTTGTATGATCTTGTGATGAGCTTAACCCTAAAAAGACTGGGGGGGGCTGATTTAGCCCCCCCCTCCTCCAATTTCGCGATTACTTCGCAACGCTTAAATATTTTACGGTGCCACTTCACAACTTTTTTCCTTAGAGTCTTTCGCAACTTTTGGTACTAAATTTGCGACAACCGGGTGTACCGTTCTAAAGTTACGTGACCTTTTGTAAGTGAGCGTCGGCCCGAAAATCGCTAAATTTTGTAATTTGTGTACAAATCCTATGGAAATCGATTTTTTCCTAGAAAAGACAAAATCTTCATTATTTTTCATTCTAATCACAGCAATCATTTAATTTTGGGCTAAAAATGGTTGAATAATGGTCAATAATTATTTCCATTGAAAAAACAATAAAAAACATAATTGAAAAAACAAAGAAATACATAAGAAATGCAATTTTTGCATAATTAATTAGCTCTAATTAGCATATTATAATTAGAACAAAAAATTTAACTACGCAATATTGTAGACCTTATGGACATCTATCACGATGCCAAATTTGGAGTCGATCGGAGTTTCGGTTGCCGAGATCTTAGGGGGGGGCCCTTTTAGCCCCCCCCCCCCCCCAGTTTTTTTAAGGTTAAAAATAGCCCAGTCTTTTTAGGGTTAAAGGGGAAGGAAATGCTGGAATTTTTGCATACTGTTACTGATAAGTGCATAATTCATGGCACTTCAAAGCCGATATTTCCTCTTGGGTACAACTAGTAATGGAAAATAATCAATGTTTTTGAGACCACTATTATCTGTTTTAACTGAACACTGGAGGCTGCCATGTTTTACAACTCTACGGTATGACGCAGTGTCTAAGTGTGCAGTAAAAAAAAAAGTTGTTTTTATCTGCTGCTATGTCAGTGATTACGTATACAGACAAAGATGATACGAGATGACAGACATCTCTACAGTGCGGCATCTTCGCGATCTTTGGCCCTCTACAACTTTCCAGTGGAATAGTCATGAGCGGGTTTTGATAAATTAGGTAGTCTCTAAGAATAAAATGTAATTATCCTACCGTATCTCTCTCACTTTTTGTTCAGTGACCACAAAGGCAAGATCACAGGGCTGCTGTACTCAGCAGATGACAGATACCTCTACAGCGCAGCATCCTCAGGATCCCTAGCCCTCTACGATGTCTCGGACGACAGCTACGCCACCATGAGGCTTCTGGGTAATATGGTTGCCAAGGGTGACGGGTATGGGCCGAGCGCCCTCTCGCTGAGTCCAGATGGGCGGAGGCTGGCGTTCGTTGGACCGTCAGAGTTCACCGTGACTGTGGCCGATGCAAGGACACTCGATGAGGCAAGATTATACTTTCTTAAATTATGTACAAAGTGAAGATGATTGATTTTGTTATAACATGTATACATACATTATCCATAGACCTCAGCTAGAGTATTTTTGGAACCAGTCCAGAGTGGATGAAAGGTTTTGTTAGAGCTCAAAGCATTACAAAATGGTATCACACACCTTGGAAATTCATTGCAGGAAAGACATAAATAGCAATAGTATATTGTCTTTCAATGAAAATTGATTAATTTCTATGCATGCCATGTTTGACAATTTTTTGCTTGAAGTTACATGGGTGCCAAGTTTAAATATGAATAATTAGTCCTGTCTAAAAATTCAAGAGCATCTGAACGAACACACTGTACCTATACTTCTTGTACTTTGTCCAGGTCTTGAGGATAGACATTTCATCAGTGACAGCTGACCGTGAAACGTCCAGTCTGGACATGGCTAGACACGTCCACTTCGCTCCAGCCAAGACAAGGCAACTCCTGGTAGCAACATCAGAGAACAATCTACTGAGACTGGATGCTAACAGTGGCAGACTTATCAACAAGGTATGTGAAATAATAAATTACAGGATTTGGTTGATTGATTGATTGATTGATTGCTTGATTTATTGATTAATTGATGGATGGATTGAGGGAGGAAAATATGGATGGATAGATTGAGATGTCAATTTCTCGCCCGGAAGACCAGGCAATTTCTGGTGGCTGCACCAGAGAACAACCAACTCAGACTGGATGCAAACAGTGGCAGACTTAAACAAGGTATGAGGAATTAATTAATTAAAGGATTTTAATGATTGATTGATTGATTGATTGAGGGAGGAAAAAGGGGTTGGATGGATTGATAGATAGACACATCCATTTCTCTCCTGCTAAGATAAGGCAATTTCTGGTGGTTACATCAGGGAACAACCTACTCAGACTGGATGCTTGTAGTGGCAGACTCATTAACAAGGTATGATAAATAAGTTAAAGAAATTATTTGATTGATTGATTGGTTGATGAATGGATAAATGGATGGCTTGTGGGAGGGATGGATTGATGGAGACTTCCACTTTTCTCCAGCCAAGACCAGGCAACTTCTGGTGGCCACATTGGATGCTATTAGTGGCAGACTCGTCAATAAGATGAGAGAAATAGGGCAAAAAGAGAGATACATCGATACAGTCAAACCTGTTTATAGTGACCACCCAAGGGAAACAAGAAAAGTGGCCACTGTATGCAGGTGACTTCTATAGACAGGTTCCATAACATGTTTTTGCTCTGCTAGGGGTCACTTTTGGTGGCCACTATAGGCAGGTTGGCTGCTAGACAGGTGGCCACTAAGACAGGTTTGACTGTAGATGGAAAAGATTGGTTGATTGACCAGTAGATAGACTTTAAAATATGCAGGGATGGATAGATGGATGGCTAGACTTGTCCACCTCTCTCCTGCTAATACCAGACATCTTCTTGTTTCTTTCTTGGGGGAAAAAACCTGCTAAGATTGTGTTGTTTCTTTAATGCTTTTGAAACTTTTTAATTTGTTCGATAGGTGTCCAGCATCCATCGTTCAGGCCTGACAGGGCTGGATGTATGCAGCGACTGCAGACACATGGCCACTGCAGGGGACAGGGTTGTCAAGGTGTGGGACTATCGTATGAGACTCGACTTGAATTTCCAGGTAAATTATATTGTATTAATACGCTTTTTACAACAGAAAAATAAGATGTTTTCTAGGTAACCACATTATAAATCATTCTCCTGAAGGAATGCATCTCATCCTTAATTTTTAATCAAACAAAATCTTTGCCTTCATTTATGTACTTGCAATGTGTTATTTTTCCCCCCTTCATTTAAAAAAAAAATTAACACTTTGTCGTTTGAGAAATAGAAGGGCACTTTGTCACTTTTCGTATTCTGGAGATGATCATGTTTAAAGTTTGGGAGCCATGTAGAAACCAAATGCAGCCGGTATACATACAGTAACTCAATTAAGCCTAAACAGACTTAATGCCCTTATCACTCTCACCCAACGACTTCACTTCTCCCTAGGTGTTCATTGGTCATTCAGACATCATCAGGCAAGTCCTCTTCACTCCCGATGGAATGCATCTCGTCTCCATTGGCGACGCGATCTTCATCTGGGATTTCTTTGGAGCCGGCCAGCCTCCAACATCTCTAAGGTTTGTACAAGAACCCCCAAAAACAAGGGTTGGTATAATTTTGAAACCAGCCTCTGAAAATTAATAAGTTAACTGATTATTGTATTCTTATTTTAGTTTTTTATTTTGTTTATATATATTACATAAAAACTTGCTATTTTGAAGGTAGCTAACTTATTTTTATGTACCCCCTGGATTTGAAAGATGTGTTGCAGATACTGTGTTCTTTTATGGTCATAATTTTATATGCAACGGTGTGTATCAACCAAAATAAAAGAATTTGTATAATAGAATACTTGTGAATTATGTCATTGGACATGTTTTAATGTATTCTGTTTGATTTATCTTTTGTTATGACAGTGATGAAGTTGTCGGAGTACCCAAGTCAACAAGTAAGTCGTTTAGCATGTTGGGGATTGAATCATTCATTCATTCTGTAAGGATTACAATGTCTTCAAGATTATTTAAGAAAAAAAATGTGTACAGACAAATGTACAAGGACAAATAATTAAAATAGAAAATCACATTTAACAACACATCGTATTCTATATATAGTAGATAATAGTGCACAGTAAGTTTTTGGTAGCACCATGTAAGATTAGAAGGGATTGGTAGTCCTGAAAATGACTAAATCTTTCTTGGTTAGTACTAAGAAGCTGTGAAGGACTGTTGGTTTTTCTCTTTTGGGCTTGTAGTCCCAGCGGACTTTAGCGCTGGTATAAGTTGTTGGGAAGGGTAGGGAGGTAGGCAGGGGCTCAATGTTTTTAACAGGTTGACTGTCCATCGTCAGGAATGAATAACCCTTCGCCCACCCGGCTACCCAAACCCAGACTTAAACAACTTGGACCCCGACACCGTTCACTGGCTACAAAACTTGCGCGATGTTGCGTAGAAGCTGTGCTGCCTCATACGCAAGAAGAAGAAGGAATTAATAATAGCGATAGCATAAACCAATATATGTGTGCATGTGTAATGTGCTAAAACTCTCAAAAATATTTTGCCTATTACATCTAAGAAATTTATTAATAATAGTTTTTTGACATTCCATTTCTCTCTCCAAGCCCAAACTTAACTATTGATTTATAATTTTAAAGATATTTTAAAGTTTATACCTTAAAAAAAATGTCCTTCAAAAGATTTATTCAAAAGCCTATTAATTGAAATGTATGCGTTGTCATTTCTGAAGGAGGATCGTCGCCCAAGCGGCCATTGAATCTAGATGTGAGCAGTAGTTCATTGCCTAGGCATCGTATTCCCAAGCCAGCCACTCCCACCCAGCTAGCAGACATCAGCGACATTCATCATAGAGATGGTAAGAACCAAAGTTTTGAAATGTCTGGAAATTGTATTTAAATCTGATTCACAAAACTAAAAAATTGCTTTTAACAATGAGATTGTCTGTGATGTGAATGGTATTTAGGTATTAAATTACTCAAGGATTGTATTTTTAAACAAACAACACTTACCCGGCTAGCGGACATCAGTGATGCTTATGGTAGAGATGGTAAGACCGGGGGTTTGTGATATATCTATTGTTAATACTTATTTGCTAAAAAATGTCTGTGATGTTAGTGGTAGGTATTTAATTGCCCAGGCATCATGTTCCCAAGCCAACCACGCCTACCCAGCTAGCGGATATCAGTGATATATTTATCATAGAGATGGTATATACAGGATTTTAAACTTTTGATCATGATGCAAATTGTTACGGTACCCAAAAAATGTTTCTTCATATGAAATAAAAAATACTGATGAACTTTCATGCTAATATGATTAAAAAAACGTTTTTATTTTTTAATTAGGAAGAGCTTTTGACCCAGGGGAGGAAGTCCTTGTAGGACCAGACCTAGAAAGCAGGAGTGAGGTATCAGACTCTGATGAGGTATGTTAGCTTTATTTCCTACTAGATTTTGCAATCTCCATGGTTATCATAATGTAAAAGAAAACTTATAGACGACAAAAACAAAAAGAAACCACTACCTTGCATTTTAGGTAGATTCAAATAGGTAATCATTCCTTATTACTAACTATTTATCCATGTGATAATAAAGGGATAAACATTATTCTACAACTAACTTTCCAGGGAGTAAGCCTTCTGCCGGAGACGCTGGGACCAAGTCAAAGAACACAAAGCCATCGTAGACCAAGTCCCCCGGGCAGCCCTAGTAGAAGAGGCCTAGGTGGTAGCTCAGCACACAGACAGGAAGATGACAGAGATAGTGCCTTCTCCATGGCAACCAGCCACTCCCAGCAGCCTCTTGGGCAGAAGGCAACGACGGGCCTCGACAGACCTCGCTGCCTCAGCCATTTCGTTGCCCGGAAGAACACCTCACAACTTGCTCAGGTATACACATATGAACACAATATGGTTTATGGTAGTTCCAGGTAAAAAACATAAGGGATAGCTATTGTCCTGAAAAGGGCCCTACCCCTGCCATACAATCATTTATTCCCTGCTCTGTGCTCCTTGGACTATGAACCCTCTTCTAAGAATACAAACTGTCCTTTCCAGGACTCCCATATGGTCCTCTTAGGACTGTCATTACAGTTTGAGTATTGTGAATTAGAGGATGGCTTAAAATATTAACAACAAATTATTTCTTGTGTTTGATTTTTTTTTTTCAGCGTCGATACATCGCCCCAGCTAGCCAGGCAGGGATGAGACTGAAGCGGGTCCTGGGCTACAATGGCAACGGGCGAGGCAACATGATCTGGCATCCTGACTCTGGTCTCTTTGCATACACATGTGGTTCCATCATAGTCCTAGAGGACCTCGATACTAGCACTCAGACTCACCTGCTGGGTAAGACTTCATTTACTTTAACCGCTCTCTACCTTTGATAAAGGAAGTTTTTCATTATTTCAAAAAGACAGTATTCTTGGAAGGCCCTCAAAACCAAAAGTGTACCATCCCTTTAACTATCATACTCAACCTGGATATTCTTGATTTTGTATGCCTGATTTAAAGGTTAAGCCCATTTTGAACATTAAATATTGCAAAAATCACTCTTCTCTTTTCACATTTAGGTCATGTGGAGGAGATATCTTGTCTGGCTCTACAGCATGACACTCAGATCCTGGCCTCAGCATCAGGAGCTAGTGGATTGAATTCCAGCCAGATATGCCTCTGTGATCTACAGGGTCACTAACAGTTAGAAAAACTTAAGGGAGAAGTCCATACAAAAATGAAAATACTCACTTTCATCCATTTCACTCCAGGTCATGTTGAGGAGATATCGTGTCTGGCCCTACAGCATGACACTCAGATACTGGCCTCAGCATCGGGAGCCAGTGGACTAAATTCCAGCCAGATCTGTTTATGGGATCTACAAGGCAGCCTCTGCCAACGGACGCTGTCGTACCATGAACACGGCATCGTGGCACTGGCATACTCCAGGGATGATCGATTCCTTATCTCAGTGGGTAAGTTTCACTATTTTGTGATTGATAGTTGATTTTTGGGGTTAGATTAGGTATATTTTTGTTGATGATCGTTAAAGAAGGTTTGGGGAAGGGAGGAATAGATGAAAGATTATCAAAGTTTTACAGGAAAACTTTTGTTGAATGTAAAGTGTCATGTCAAGAACATAGCTTTGTTGCACTCTTTAACTTTGGACCCATCACTTTGACCTCTAATACAGGAGACTACTGTCCAGTGACATTCAATGAGTTCACTGTACTGTTGAATTGTGCAAATAATTATACCTTGTGACCTTTGACCTTTTGACACAGGTGACTACCGTGACTGCAGTATAGTGGTCTGGAACACTCAAGACTACAGCTTGCTGGCTGCCTCCAAGACAGCTCTGCCTGTACACACTCTCTTCTGGGACCCGTACACATCCAATGAGTTCACCTCTGTGGGTGAGAAGGGGACGGTTCTCTTCTGGCTGCTGGACGAAAGCCAGGGACGCGTTAACCTCAATGTCCACGAGGCTCAGGTGCCCCAGGAATTGATGGACACGAGGAGTATGGTAAGTTACACATAGCTTCTTCTCTTTCATGGTAATAAGTGGTAGCATTTATAGCGTTTATGCCACATTTTCATGAAATAATGATTTTCTCGTTTTGAGAAAATTTAATGAAATAAAATAATGAATATTAAAAAATGCTGAATATTTATCAGAAATATAAGAGAGCTTGATTAGGTTTCTACAAGGCACCAAATCTCCAAACATGATTCTCTTCTCAACTGACGATATAATTGTGTGAACCATTTTCCAACTTTCTGTTCCTCTGCGTTCTTTCAAACCCACCAGCTCCGGACATCTCCATAGATTCTTGGTGAAGTGTCCTTCACGATTCTTGCATACGGTGGAAATAACATCCTGTATGAAGGCAGCTCTACCGGCGTGCTCTCGGCCTGGGACACCAAGCATAACTCATGCTTCATACCCTGGTCTGCCGACGCTGCAGAAATAGTTATAGACAATGCCTTTCATACAGCTCATTATTATGTCTTCCAATGTCTGTATAGATTCTTGGTGAAGTGTCCTTCACGAGTCTTGCATACGGTGGAGATAACATCCTGTATGTAGGCAGCTCTACCGGTGTCCTCTCGGCCTGGGACACCAAGCACAACTCATGCTTCATGCACTGGGATGCTGACACCTCAGAGATAGGGGTGATAGTAAGCAAGTTTGGAAGCAGCCGACTGATCACTGGAGGTGCCTCCCGGCAGCTGCGTCTGTGGTCTGTGCATGGCATGGGAGAGCTTAGGATCACTGCTGGTTACTCAAGGTTAGCACTCTTGTAATACTCCCTCGTCTATTAATAAATTAATTTACCATAAATCAGGGTCTGTCTGCAGCTGCGCCTGTGGTCTGTGCATGGCATGGGAGAGCTTCGAATCACTGCTGGTTACTCAAGGTCAGTAGGATAACAATATTTATTTGTCTGCAATGATATCATTTTAAGAAACATGAATAAATTAATTCATTTACCATAAAGCAGGGTCTCTCGACACCTGCGCCTGTGTTCTGTGCATGGCATGGGGGAGTTTAGGATCACCGCTGGTTACTCAAGGTTAGCACATCTTGATTTGCAATATAATCTCGGCTACAATTATTCATTTTAATTAGAGGATCATATGAAATTTAATTGATAAATGAATTGTCCGTATAGTCCAGATCATTTTCAAGTCAAAGGTGAAATGTCATAGGATTTATTAAGTATACATTAATCATAATATAAATAATAACAAATAATAAAAAAAGCTTGTAATAAAATATATCAAGATCTGTTTGACTAAGGGTCTTAGCTGCAACTGTGATAAACTGTACATGTATGTCCAGTAAGTTAGTCAGTTAGTTAGTTTGACAGACAGTGTCAAAATGTCTGTACAGTTTGAACACACTGGACGTCGGTGTCCTTGCTACAACGCTTGGAACTCTGTATTTCCAGTCAGTTTGTTATACAGTTTGTTACTTAATGTTGGTGTCGTAAATACAACTGTAAAACACTTTATTACACTCTATGTATGTCCAGTCAGCTAGTTAGTTAGTCAGTTTGTTTGTTTGTTAGTTAATTTGTCCAGTGCTAGTGGTCAATGTCTAGTGATGGAAGATGAGATGACATTAGACGGTGCCACACAGTTTTACCACACCATGGCCAATGGTATCATAGCTAGCTATGTGACACACTCTACTCATGTCAATTAGCTAGTTTGTCTATTTAGTTATGTGTTTGTTTGTTTGTTTGTTAATGTCCAGTGCCAGTGGTCAGGGTCTAGTGATGGAGGATGAAATGACGTTAGATGGTGCCATCATGTCTGCACAGTTTGACCACACAATGGATGTTGGAGTCGTTGCTACAACGGTCGGAACTCTGTGGTACATCAACTGGGTGGAGAGGACGTCCATTAGACTGGTCACTTCACATACTTCTAGGGTAAGTCCAGTGGGATGCTGCTCATGCTGAAATGTAATCTTAAAGGATCTAGTAACAAGTGAATTTAATTAAATTGAAAAAAAACAATGATTTAGACAGAAACAAAAATCTATGTATGGATCAATAACATCATATTTTGCCAAATAATTGTGTTTGTAGGTGAATGACATAGCCTTTAGCGAGGATGACTTGTTTGCAACCTGTTGCCATGACAGCAGTCTCAATATCTACTAATTTGTATAAATTAAAGCCACCATTCAAATCTGAAGATCATCTTCTTGTAAACTAATACCTATATGTGGAACAGTAACATCATATTATGTCAATATTTTTCATTTTAAGGTGAATGACATAGTATTCAGCGAGGATGACTTGTTTGCTACGTGTTGCCATGACGGCAGTCTCAACATCTACTCCTCGGCCGACATGGAACGCAGCCTTCAGTTCCAGGTCATGGATCAGGTGAGCAATACTTTATAATCCTTTTTTCAATCCGTTGATAAATGGAGAGATTTACAATTGATTTGCAACATTAAATCAGACCTTTGTTTTGTTTTCTTGTGGTTATGCTACTTTTTGAATGCAGTTTTGTTCTTCCATTACATCAATTAATTTGTTTTGAGAAGATTTGATAAATTCATTATTTGAAAAGAAATAGTTATACTGCCCATCTATGTTATATAACTGCGCTGTGTCCAGTCACATGATGGTACAGTGTGTTTGACCAGTCCAGCTATGCAATTGACCATCATCATAAATCCTGTATCCCCTTCCCCCCTTCTCCCTCTCTATTAGAGTTGTAACTGTGCTATGTTCAGTCCATTGAGGCCTACCATGTCCACTGCTGGCCCCCAGCCCTCCCCCATGCTAGTAGCAGGCTACAGTGATGGTACTGTACATCATTTTGACCTGTCCAACCATGACATTGACCATCAACATTAAATCCTTTATCTCCCTCCCCCTTTCTCCCTCTCTATTAGAGTTGTAACTGTGCCATGTTCAGCTCATGTAGGCCTGCTATGTCCACTGTCGGCCCCCAGCCCTCCCCCATGCTAGTAGCAGGCTACAGTGATGGCACTGTGCGTCTGTTTGACCTGTCCAACCATGACATTGACCATCAACATTGTATTTATTACCTCTCCCCTCCCTTTCTCTCTACGTTAGAGTTGTAACTGTGCCGTGTTCAGCCCATGTAGGCCTACTATGTCCACTGCCGGCCCCCAGCCCTCACCCATGCTAGTAGCTGGATACAGTGATGGCACAGTGCCATCTCTTTGACCTGTCCAACCATTCAATTGACCATCAAGATTAAATCCTTTATCTCTCCCCTCTCTATCTCTCTCTGTTAGAGTTGTAACTGTGCCATGTTCAGCCCATGTAGGCCTGCTATGTCCACTGCTGGCCCCTAGCCCTCCCCCATGGTAGTAGCCGGCTACAATGATGGCACAGTACGTCTGTTTGACCTGTCCAACCATGACATTGACCATCAAGATTAAATCCATTATCTCCCTTCCTTCTCTTGTTCCATTAGAGTTGTAACTGTGCCATGTTCAGCCCATTGAGGTCTGCTATGTCCACTGCCGGCCCACAGCCCTCCCCCATGCTAGTGGCAGGCTACAGTGATGGCACTGTGCGTCTGTTTGACCTGTCCAGCTGTGAGATGACCATCAAGATGCAGCCTCATGCACACTCAGTGACCGCTATAGCCTTCTCCATAGATGGTAAGTTTAACTTGCAGCTTTGAATTCTCTCTCTCGCCCTGAATGGGCCAACCGATTTAATTTGATCATTCTCAAGTAGTTTATAAGAATATTGTTTAAAAAGATGACAAGACAGATACAATGGCCCGTATTCACAAAGGAGGTTTGTACAAACCCCGGTTCAAACCGCGGTTTACATCTATGGAATGCCAATTGTAAACTGATGCAGAGAGAATGTGTACCATCAACATTGTTAACAAGTAAGGAATTTACATTCTCTCTCCATCAGTTTACAGTTGGCATTCCATAGATGTAAACCGCGGTTTGAACCGGGGTTTGTACAAACCTCCTTTGTGAATACGGGCCAATAAGAGTGAAAACACATCATTATTATGCTGGAAAAGATGGACTATTCATCTTTAAAGATTGCTTATGTACATATTTTTTCGTAAATTTAAAGCTAAACAAAAACATTCAACTCTTTATCATGTCCCTTTACATCAGGTCATGTGATCTTATCTGGTTCTCACAATGGGCTGATTGCCGTTAGCAACCCAACGACAGGGATGACGCTGCGTGTGATACAGGACCACAAGGGAGCTCCGATCACTGACATACAGGTCAACATGGAACTGGTAAGTTGTCGTTCAATTGAGTTGGATTATTATCACCACATATGTCATAAGGATCATAATCATAACCATCTTCTTATCATCATTGTCAATTTGTCATCATCATTATTCTTCATCATTATCATTACCATCATCATCAACATTTTCAACATTTTCAACATTGTCATCATTGTCATCTTCATCATCGTCATCATCACAATCACCACAACCATCTCCATCATCATCATTATCATCATCATCATCATCATCATTATCATAATCATCGTCATCGTCGTCGTCGTCATCATCACAATCACCACCACCATCTCCATCATCATCATCATCATCATCATTATGGTAATTATATGATTGATAATTAAATAGTCCCTCTATTCATACAAACCAGGACCAGACAGATGCCAGCTTCCATTCTCTTCACAAGTGGCTAGCAGTGAGCGCAGATCGGAGGGTCAGTGTGTGGTCAGCAAGCTGGACTAAAGACCACTGTGAGATGGTGGATTGGCTGACCTACCCAGCTCCTGCCTTTGCTCCGGACGGCACTCCTCTGAACAAAGGAGACATGGTGAGGAAAATGTAGTTTGTTTTACAGTGGATCCTCACTATAGAAGGACTGTATGACCTTGGAAATTACCTTGTTATATCAGGGTTAAAAAAACAATGGAATATATATGTAAATAGCTTGGGCCATCAAATTTACCATGTAATTGTTTTTATTTCAAGTTAATTATGAATTTTCAAAATGATATTTACATTAAAAAAATACAGGGAGGCTCAGAGCAATGTTGCCCCCGAAACGCCTGAAAGAAACCAGAAATTCATAAAAGAGCCCCCATAATTGACATAGAGTTCTATGAAAACTTATTTCATAGTTACTAGACAAGCTTAAAAAGTAGTCCTAGATATTTTTGATAAAGCAATACCATTAATACACAGAGTTATTAATATATGCAGAAATATTCCTACATTTGTGAAGATGATAACTAGTTATGAGACTTTTATTGAAACAATATATTTTAAATTGTTGGCTTTTTCCCTCTCAACTCCTATTTATTCTTTTTTTTCTTGCAGAGCCAGTATGCGCTGCTGCCCCCCAGCCAGGCCCGGTTCTCCCCCTCCAACCCCAACGTCATCATGTACGCGGGGTACGGCATGCAGAAACAAGTCCTCTTCTATGACATGGCTCTCAAAAAGGTAACAAATCATTTTCTTTTCTTTATCCTATACCGTCAAACCTGTTTTAGTGACCACCTGTCTATAGCAACCAAGCTGCCTATAGTGGCCACCATTAGGGACCCCCTACAGTCAAACCTGTCTTAGTGGCCACCTTTCTATAGCGGCCAACCTGCATATAGTGGCCACCTGTAGCCAACCTGCCTATGGTGGCCACCTGTCTATAGCATCCAACCTGCCTGTAGTGGCCACCAAAATGATCCCCTACAGTGAAAATCAATGTTATGGAACCTGTCTATGATATAGATCACCTGTCTTAAGTGACCACTTCTCTTGTTTCCCTTAGGTGGTCACTATACACAGGTTTGACTGTATCATCCAAATTATCAAAGCATGAAGCCACAAGTACATAGTGGGGTCAAGCATGGTGTACAGAATGTTGAACCTTGGTGCAATCTAGGTTGCGCAGGAACTTTTTATCACAGATTTGTTTTAAGTATTTCTTTTGAGGTTAAAATTTGCCATCTAAATTGTTTATAATACTTTTCTCAACAATATTAATCAATTGGTTGCGCCATTATAGATGTTTTCTGTAACTTTTCAAATGCTGCTATTTAGCTTTAAGAAGTCTCCTATGTTTGTGCTTGAATGCAAAAGGACATTTATGAGCTATATGACCTTGTTTCTAATGAATCAGCTTTTTCTTGTTGATGTTGTTTGGATTTCTTTGTACTTGTGCAGCTTTGTTTTGTTTTTGTGTTTTTTTGGTGATGAACTGAGCAGAAAATGATGACGGCAGAAAATATATGTCTTCCTATCATGCAAGGATACTTTTGTTTTGCTACAAATTCAAATAATTGAAGCACCTTTTCAGTCAAGCACCATTTCGTCTATGGCTTCTCACAAGTTGATATCAACATTCTATTTTTGCCATTCTTGACATATTGCCTGTAAGGTCGATGAGTTAAAAATCGGCTTCCTTTCAGATAAAAGAGGAAGCTCAGTTTTCAGTATTATGTAGTGCTTACAAAAAACAACAACAAATTAATGAAAACAACAACGTGCTTCTGGAACTTTCCAATACTGTCTACAAGCTGCTACAGATACCTATGTAGTAGAACACTGTAAATAAGAGTATACTTTGGAAATCTGCACAAAATCTTTTGAGAAAACAATCAAAATCATCTACTGTAAACGTTGTTATTATAGAGCGATTAATATTTCGCGCTGAGCGACACAAAAACACATTCGCTGGTTTTTAATTTCGCGGCCAAGCAAGTGTTCACAAGCATTGCAAATCGCGCATTTATATTTGCGGGTTTTAATATTCACGGACGCCGATTTGAGCGCGAAATCCGAGAAAATGAATGCACCGCAAACATTACCACGTTTACAGTATTCGTTTTATTGATTTATTCAAGAACTAAAGTATAAAAGTATGAAGAGAATCAATCCTGAAAGCCATAGCTTTTGAAATTGATTAGTGATAAAAAAAACAACTGATAAATGATAATGTGATAATTCTGAATTGTAAACTCTGTATTTATTTCAGGTTGTGAAGACAGCTGCTTTGACCCACTGGGCCTCGTCCTTTGACCTCAACCCACGAGGTCATCTCATCGCCCTGGCAACCAAAGGTAACATTCAACATTTGCTCTCCAATGACTTTATGTGGGCAATGTATTAAAACCCATATGGATATGTTTTGGTCAAACATGTAAAGTATAGGATTTGTTTTGTTAAAAACAACAAATGTATGATATTGTTCTAGCAGTGATAGGTAGCAAGAAATAAAGCTCTTTTCCCATAATAAGTAGAGGGGGAAATATAGTCATTAAATATTGACTGTAATGCTGAGACAAAGTTGTTTATTAAAATATTACATAAACTTTCTCTCTTCTGTAAATGAAGTCAATTTTGTATTGACTCTAGGTGAATGACAAACATGTATAATTTTGTCTTAATTTCTTTCCAGAGCGCCTGGTGAAGCTGATGGACTCAGAGGAATGCAGCTTCCAGGACTTTGTGGGTCACAGCGACGCCGTGGGTCTAGTCAGATTCTCACGGAATGGAGACCAACTCTTCTCAATCTCAGGAACAGAGGTCCTTCTGTGGGACGTCAGCGTCTGATATCTGTCTGAAACACGGAGAAACAGCCAACTGGATAAAGCATAGGCAACCATTTATTAATATCTACCCAGAGAGGCAACATTTAGGAAGTCTCATCAGGTTCTCCAGAATTCCAGGACTTTGTTGGTCACAGCGACGCTGTGGGTCTGGTCAGATTCTCACGGAATGGAGACCAACTCTTCTCAATCTCAGGAACAGAGGTCCTTCTGTGGGAAGTCAGCATCTGAGATCTGTCTGAAACACGGAGTGGACAAAGCATAGTAAGCTATCCTTGATATCAACCCAGAGAGGTAACTTTCAGGAAGTCTCATCAGGTCCTCTCTGAATTCTAGGACTTTGTGGATCACAGCGAGGCTCTTGGTCTGGTCAGGTTCTCATGGAATGGGGACCAACTCTTCTCCATCTCTGGAACTGAGGTCCTTGTTTGGGAAGTTAGTGTCTGAGATCTGTCTAGAACATGGAGAAACAGGCAACTGGGTAAAGTCAACTGATTCTTGATATTATGGCCAAACATTCTTCGATATCTGCTTAAAGAAGTGACCTTCAGGAAGTCTAATCAGGATCTCATTGAATACCAGGACTTTGTTAGTCACAGCGGTGCAGTGGGTCTGGTCAGGTTCTAACGGAATGGAGATCAACTCTTCTCAATCTCAGGAACAGAGGTCCTTCTGTGGGTCGTCAGCGTCTGAGATCTGTCCAAAACACGGAGACAGCGACAAATGATGCAGAAGATCTTTCTTTGATAGCCAGATAACCCAGATAAGAGACTTTCAGCAAGTCTAATTATGTTCTCAAGAAATGGAGATCAACTCTTCTCCATCTCTGGAACGGAGGTCCTTTTGTGGGACGACAGCGTCTGAGATCTGTCTGAAACAGGCAACTGGATAAGAATAGTCAACCTTTTCCTAATATCTACCCAGAGAGGCAACTTTCAGAAAGTCTTATCAGGTTCTCACAGAATTCCAGGACTTTGTTGGTCACAGCGACGCTGTGGGTCTTGTCAGATTCTCACGGAATGGGGACCAACTCTTCTCAATCTCTGGAACAGAGGTCCTTCTTTGGGAAGTTAGTGTCTGAGATCTGTCTAGAACATAGAGAAACATGCAACTGGGCAAAGTCAACTGATTCTTGATATTATGGCCAAACATTCTTTGATATCTGCTTAAAGAGGTGACTTTCTAATCGGGTTCTCACTGAATTCCAGAACTTTGTTGGTCATGGTGACCAGCTCTTCTCAATCTCTAGAACAGAAGTCTTTCTTTGGAAAATCAGAGTCTGAGTTTCTGTCCAAAACAAGTAGAAACAGATAACTGGACAAATTATGGCCAAACATTCTTTGATATCGACCCAGAGAGTTAACTGTTGGCAGCTTTCAAGCAAGTCTGGTCAGGTTCCCATAAATTGGACACCATCGATGGAATGGAAGTCCTCTATGTGGGAAGTCAATGTCTTCATGCAAAGAGACAGCAGGACATCCAGACAAAACAATTATCTCTGACGTCCACATAAAAAGAGTTATCTGTCGGGGGGGGGGGGGGGGGGGTGGTTCTCGCTATGTTTTTAAAGGAAAATGTATTCAGGTGTTTTCTTTATCTCAGGTACAGAGGTCCATTGTGGGAAATGTCTGAAACATGGAAAAAGATGTAACTGGACAAATATTCCTTGATATCTACCTTAGTACCCCCATGCAAGAGTCTTTGTGGCTAGATGATTGAACACCGGTCTAGCATTCCTAGCAATCCAGAGGTCTCTGGTTAGATTCCCGGGGAAGCCCATTCAACAAGTCTTATACAAGAAGTTGGGGCCTACTCTTCGCCATCGCGGGACTGAATAATTAGGGTAATATTTTCCCTGACATGTAGACAAAAATAAAAGTATCCTTGTTGGTGATGATGTCGAGGAAGGGAATCCAGTTATTCTTCCTTTTGAATATAATGGTCTCTGTCTGAACGTCTTTATTTGGAGCTCACTGTAATGATTTAAAGACTTGACAGCACAAACTTCTGTTAAATCAGTTCAAAAGCTACTACAATGTAACTTCTTCCCAAGTCATGTGACTTATAAGTATCACAGACAGTACTTTTATGTTTTGCTTTGCCTTGATGTCTTTCTTTGAAAGAAAATTGCCTTCTATTTAAAGAATATTAAATAAAGATCTATTTTTATAATTAGGTATTTTGGCAGTTATTGCACTACAATTATAGTGTTGTCTGTATTATTATGTAGGGAAGCATGATTCGATCTTCTTTTTTTCAAATAAAAAGAAAATGTGACTTAAAACCCTTGCAAGTATAAATTATCACCTTGAATTTAATACAATTCATGTTTTTGTCAGTAGTAAATGAATGTGTATGGTTGATATTTCATATATAAGGTCCAAGAGAAACTGTTGATACTGCAGACAATGTAACTTGAATATTGGATTTGTTTCAGTAAGAAGCAACCTGAAAAATATAGTTATGCAATGTACTTGTGTCATCCATTATTTTCAATGTATGGGTTAGAAAATGTTCTAGTATAATGAGTAACAAGATGTTTTTATAAACGAAATACAATGTTGTTTTTTGGTTATTTAAATACTATCCTTCTAAAATCATCCTTCGTCTAGTTTCATCTAGCGTTTATTATATTTGATAGGTCATTTGTCTGTTAATCTCAAGGATATTATTTATCCAGTATCACTGGATAGAATTATTTAAGATTACCATTGCATTATCTTCAAAGACTTCAATACTGCATGAAATTTCTCTTGGAAAAAATAGAAAAGAAAATATAAAAGTACTATCGAGATAGAAATAATGTCACAGTGAAAGTTTACAAATTTTATTCTGTGTAGTTACATTGACTGAAATTACCTAGCGTTACGTGTATTTAGAAATAGTCATAAATGTATATTTCTAACAATCTGTTTTGTGTTTGTTCTCTGTTTATGAATATTGTTTTTTTTATATTTCTGTCTTTATTCTGCTTGTGAATGATGTATTTATCATCTAATTATGTATTTGCTAGTTCTCTTTGTAAAGTATGTATTTATTTATCTGTTCTGTACATGTGTTCTATTTGTAAATTGTGTGTATATAGTTATCTATTTCTGTAGAGTGTCTATTGTACATAGCGTGTACATATGCAATGCTGTTAATTTGAAACAAATATATTTACCTTTTGGATTTTTCAGAAATGTATCATGGTCTTGTTCTTACAAAATCTTGTATTTCTTCATTATGTGATTTTGAGTTTGTAAATGTGTTTGTAGGTGCGTGCGTGTGTGTGTGTGTTTTTATTTATATTCTTTGTGAATAAAAAGACTGCACGATGCATGTGTTAATGCATGTGCACAAAAAACAAAACAAAAGTGTGTGTGTGATTCTATGTTTGTTTGTCTGTTGGAGAGTGAAAGACTTTATGACCAAAGACAGATCACAAGTACAATTCTTTACAATAATTATCAAAAGGAAAAGTGTAAATATTATGTAATGTGCATTGCTGGTCTAGTCGATACTCGATAATGAATTTTCTTTACTTGCCAAAAGAAGTAATGTCCAAGATGTATGAATAGAGATAAAATCCACATACATGTACATACAAAATAAAATATGGGGAATAGGTGTGGTTTAGGATGTTATTTAGTGTTTACACAAACAGCGCCACCTAATATGCGTACATGTATTATAGTAACGTAATTGTACAAACCTTCAAACCTAGGGATGGTTATTATGGAAGCACCTTTAACCAACCTGAATGGGCCTGGATGCTTGTCCGGTCAGCTCTGTATCTTTACCGCAATGCTTAGTACTCGGGCCAAGAGCATAAGACAAGCTTTCAAAATTATGTTTTTATTATTGTTACTGCCATCATAATACCTGTCAGACTATTGTGGGTCGTTGCCTGCGTGAAAGATGTGAAGCGGGTTTTTCATAAAAATGTATAAGTTTAGTTTACATCTATCTATCTATCTATCTACCTATCTATCTATCTACCTTTATATCTATCCATCTATCTATCTATCTATCTTTCTGTCTATCTGTCTGTATGTTATTCCGTCTTTATGTCTGTCTCTCCGTCAGTTTGTCTGTCTGTCTATATGTCTGTTGTGTGGGTGGTTGTTTGTGTATATGAAAAGGAAAATGAATTTAGTTATACATAATAAGACATATGATTAATAAAATACGCTTATATATGGTTTCTTGGCAATTAATTAATTAATGGAAGCCTTTGCCATTTAATGTACTTGAATCCAACCTTCTGGCCGTGGATTCATATTTTTTGTTATTATTCCTCTATTGGCATACTGATGAAGAAATATATATTTTTTGTATTCAGATATCCATCCTTGGAGGCAAAACTCAATAACATGATACTTACAGGGGCGGATCT
>JBAMJV010007538.1:0-35000 GCA_037951105.1 Echinarachnius parma
ATTTTGTGAAATATCTGACACTTTACAGGTATCACTTTAATACGATAATCGATATACTCGAACAATGTACTAGTATAATGTATAATGTATGGCCGGGTTGTTCATTTTCTGTATTTCCTCTTCCTCTACTATTAAGCATGAATGTACATCATGTAGATACAAATGTCCTAATATAATAGTGACCCATATTGTGGTCAGCCAGAATACTAGCCAGCAGCAGCGGGATACCACATCGAACGTATACTGACCATCTTTGTACTGACCAGTACAATTACAGACATCGATTTATGGTTGGAAACATCGATACGGAAGCATACGTGTGTGTGGCATGCTATTATAGTATCATGTTTGTGAGTACAGCCCGGGGATATTCATAGCATCCACTTTCCCCTCTTGTCTTTTTCTCTTTTTATTCAGTATTGAAACTGGTCGATATGAAAAATCTAAAAATAGTACCTCGGGCAGGTATATGCCGATGATAGTAACAAAAGATGTCACGGTCTAGTGACCTCGCTGACCGCGTATATACTCTGTGGACCGGACTCCAACTGACCATTAGTACAAGGCCTGAGCGTCTTTAAAGTTAGCAGGAAGTAGTGTCATTTTCCCAACTGAGCGCCAAATACTATAATAGCAAGAATCCATTTGACACGGTTCTTTAAACAAGTAAATACAACTTGAAGTGGTCCTTTATGAGCTGAATAACTCCCATACGGTTATCCAAACGTCACGTGATGTTATTGGAGATTTCGCTGGAACCAATATCAATATTGTGAATGATAATGTCACGGTAAGTTTCATATTGAGTAAAAAGAACACTGTTTACCAATAGTGTCATCTACTGTACTGCCCAATGATTGTGGCTACGATCGAAAAGCATTCCCAGAACACTTTTCATTTCATCCTGAATTTCTCCAAAATCAGGGAGACATTGTTATAAATCAAACCCCATTCCATTATTATGTTAGTTGTTACCATGAAAAGATGAACCAAACCAAAATGTACAAAAGAAATCAAATTAAAAAAAGCCCTAAGTGATTTTGGTTGAATTTCACAAAGTTAATGGACCAATCTTCAATAAATATATGGTTGGTAAGGAGTCAAGTGTCTATACAATGCATTCCCTATTCATCATGTTTGTTTTCTTGACTCTGTGTATTTATGAACATATCAACAGGACGGTCCGATTCTATATTGAGCATTGTGACTAGAATCGACCATGGCACACAGAGGGTTGATATACACAAAATAGTGATATCTTTAAAACACAAATATAGTTCATTAAATTGTGGTTATAATCCTACAACAGTTAAAACAAAAATCTCGATACACAATCATAATAATGATTCTGGTGATAATAATTCAATAATTATCTACTTTCGGTTTAATAATTCTCAGTTGTCTCACTAAGTATAGACACAAACTACCACAACGCGGCACTCTCATTAAGACATTGGTTTGTTGGTTTTATATAATTATATAAACAAACATTTCTTAACTTCATGACATGATAAATATAAACAGAGATAGGCCTTAGTCATCATTCTGATCCTGCCCGGGTACGCATCGAAGATCCAGTCATTTCCGTCCATGACATGTCGATCAGGTCTGCCTCCCCATCCTGCTTGCATCAACATCCTATTCCTACTGCACCATGACTAGCGAGGGGGGGGGCTCATGTGCTCGTGCCCCCCCCCCCCCCCCCCCCTCTCTCTCTCTCCCAACCTCCTCATATTATTAATTTTTAGTTTGTTAGTAGGTATTTTTGATTTAGGGGTTTTGAATAGCGAACATTCAAAAGCTTCCGGGGACTCGATCCGCCCACTTGACCCCTGCCAGAGGCCAGCATACAGCCCCAAAACGGATCGCGCTTACGCGCTCGCAGATGGGAGTCCCCCCCCCCCCCCCCCCCCCCCCATTTGTTCCAAATGAACATTGTCATCATAATAACATTATCACCCATACAAAATGTAACATCACAAATCGCTATGTGTGTATCATGTCTCTGTAAAAACCTACAGGCATAATCGTATACCATGATATAAATGGTAACAATAGAGGTCCTATTCCTGAGCTTCTAGGTCAAGGGATTTGTTGTTTCATCGTGCAAACAAATAGTCTAGAAAATAGGTCAGTGCATATTTACCGACCCCTGGGCAGACCCCGGAGTTGAATCGCACATGTGTCTGGTCCGTCGGATATGGCTCACTCAAATTGCCCTTGACCATGGCATAGGCAACTTATCCAATTAGGACACAAATCCACTCATGCATGTATTAAGAACTGTCTTGAATTACATGAGCGAGGTGGTTCGGGGGGACATCGTTATCGGGGTAACTTGCCGATTGGTCTACATCCATTTGGTCTGTATACTCACTTGACCACTAGTCAGAGTAGTATAGGGTCCATTACGGAACTTCTATAATGCTAGTATTTAATAATAGTATATACTAATTATACGGAACATTTCTTTACGTTGTCATGTTTTACCGTCATCATGTTGGTTGTTGCAATATTTCGTTATCGGGGCCACGTGCCTCCCCGCGCCCCAAAGTAGATACGCTACCATGGCTAGTGTAGACACTCTTGAAATAACCACGATATAACAACATCATCAACAACACCAACGACAACAACTACAACCAAAAAAAACATCAACGACGACGACGACAACAACAACGACAACTCAAGACGACCGACTTCAAGCTACTGCAATGACAAAGTTAAGGGGACAAGTGACCCATTAGAGGATGCCCCCCCCCCCCCCCCCCTGAGCGCTTCAATTCATGAGTAAGACCGCGCGACGTTTCGCCCCGCCCCCACCCCCCTCTCCCCCATCCACGGCGACTCCACCTATTCTCCTCGTATCTCTTGACGACAGGTGAGCTTATATACATAGAGGCTGTGGATTACACGAGACATTTGCGGTCACCACGGATCTACAAACCACTGGAATATCATTTGCCCTATCAGTGTTGATTATTTATGGCTCGGATTCGAAATTCGGGCGCGAGGATTCATCTTGCAACGCCTTGCTCACGGTGCGGAATACGTACACACTGGCTATTAAAGGTATAGTTGAGTTTTGGTAAAGAGAGTACAGTTTTGGCCAAACTGAATGTTAGTAACCAAGACCTGCACCATAACATTACACACTAAGAGTTATAACTCCACCGTGCTTGAAAGGAATACAAAATTACAAATGACTAAGTAAAAAGCATGTTATCATTCAAAAAGAGCCGTTAAAACTCAAAAGGGCGATTTCTAAAAACTCATCAGTTTTAATCATTTTAAATAAAAGATTGTGCATGTGATGATTTGCTGAAATAGTGATTAGGTAGAGAGATAATCAACAACTATTTAAAAACCTCTTTTGTAAATTTTTGAAAAGAGGAAGCATTTAAAAAATTGTTTTAACGGCTGGTTCAAAATTATCGAATAATTGTGGGGCCCCACAATATTACAAATGGTTATGTATATGGATAATTCAGCCATTTCTTAACCGATTTTGATCAAATAGGGTCTATTCTGTCATTAAAATTGTATGCTCTTTCAAATTTGACACTCAGTATTTAATTATCTCACAACAAAATTATTTTGTGTAGCGCCCTCTCTACCAAACTCAACTATCCCTTTAAGTGATTTGCGGTGCGCACAAACTAATTGATAATTCAGTGGATCATGTTTGACATCATGTTCTTTTATAATGTTTCTTTACATGATTGCGAAAAGAAATTAATTGTTATAATTTTCTATATAATTATTTTATCATATTTGTAATTCATGGCGGGTGTTTTTATCGTTTTATCGGTATTATAATTATATTCCCGAGTTGTCATTCTGTATGGCTAATTGGCGGAAGTAATAGCGATGACCGTGATAATCTCTTGGGAATGACCGCCCTCTGTAGTTTGTAGAGAGAGAAGCGGATGTTGTTACCATGGGAACAGGGCGAGGTTAAACAAGTTAAGCCAGGACATGCAGGAGGCGATGAAAGCGTTATGAACGCGCGGAAATTGATCCCATTAAATATGGATATCCTCTATCAATTAAAGTATACATTATTATGATCCTAGTAAATATGTTGTACACAAAGACAGTGACACAGTAACATGGTAGCACAGTCAGACAGTTTAAAGATGAGGTAGTCAAACTAAAAGGGACTTTCTATAGTAATGTAAAAGATGTTCTGGTCTAGTGGTCAAGTTACCAATTGACTCGGATTCGAACCTATAACCTGCGCCTCTGAGTAATAATGTCACATAACATAGATATTGTATGGCCAAGTAACGAGCGAACATGCTAAGTAACATTCGCTAACTGATTGCATTAACTTTGTACACAGTTAAAACTTTCATGTAAAGTTATACTGGACCAGTGGATAACTACAAATCCGAACAATCGTAAACAATTGTTGGGAATTCGAAAGAAGAAAAAAAAAACAGAAACCTGTTCCATGTTTCTATTGGTAATATACGAATTCACATGTTTTGCAAGCGCCACTAGAGTTGTATGTAAGATTTGTGGATTTGGACAATGTTACTAGATCGCTTTAAAGATCCTCATACAATAGACTCTTTTAAATCACTCCTTAAATTAAACCTACTTGTTTAACCCCTCAATGACGACGGCCCACATATTTGTGGTTTGGTAGTCATACATTTGAGCAAGAAGATAACAAATTACAGTCAAACATGTCTTAGTGGCCACCTGTCTATATAGCAGCCAACCTGCCTATAGTGGCCACTAAAAAATGATCCCCTGCAGAGAAAAACAACAATTTGTGTATAGTATTATCGTAACATTTTATGAGACAGTACAGACAGGCAGCAAATTTGGCCACTGATTTCCTCCATCAGCCAATATTGACTTATTGATAGATCATTAATTTGTGCCAATAAATTAATTACTCTCTTGCTATTTCGAAGAAAATATAGACAGCGGCTAATTAAAACTATCCATGTAAAGGCTGATACAGACCTCAATGAGACAGGCATGCAGTGAGAAAGGACGTTTTTAATTGATATTAGAACGATACAATGCCACGCTATTCTCAGAGTGACCAGTGAATCACCTTTTGTCCTACGGATATTCACGTTGCTGCCATTAAATAGTTCGTACGTTTTTAGGTTTAGAGGGCGCTTCAAGAAAAAAGAAAAAAAACATGTATGTGAGGTAATGTCAAAGAAAGTATAACATTTGAAGAATCACACTATTTTAAAGACAGAATCAACTTTTTGTGTGTGATACAAAAATCGCTTCTGACACAGCTGAAATAGCCATAAATATATCCGATTGGAATAAAATGTTAACTTTTATTACAATTTCGAAAAAATACCAAAATGGTTTTAAAATTGTGTTAAAACTATGATCTCTCTATTGAATAATTACTATGTATTGTGTATGAAAATTGTTAGCTGCGGAAAGTTACTAGTAGATTATTCCAGCTTGAGCTTGGGTGCCGCTGTAGACAGGTGACCACTACAGACGGGTTTGATTGCATCGGTGCTTGACGCTGTCAGATAGTCACGTACGCCAATCATCTCTGACCTCCATATCCCAGGCCTTGTCTATTCGTTGATTGCGCCGCTAGCCAGCCATTCACCTAATCGATCACCTAATTAATCGTTAGCGCTCGATGCGCAGTTCCAGCGCTGCGCCGAGGCGCCTCTCATTCGCTATTCGCGAAAATGTTCGCGTAGTGGTGTGTTGGAGGTGTTTGACTACACGCGGTATACTAGTCATTGGGGACGTATCAGTAACATACTTGGCACCATTGGCGCTTGATTTCTAGGGAACGTTTAATTAATAGATGTTGATTGCCCCTTTTGGAGCTTCCTCTTCAGGCCTGCATTGCATGCATGTCATGCATGTGTGTGCACGTAACCGATCGCAATTATTATTCGTGCCAGTTATATAATGGCGAGTAGCTTTTCTTCTATTCTTGGGGAGACCATTTTGTTTTTAAACCATTTTGTTTTTAAAGATTATTAAAGGTTCATTTAGACCCTCTCAAATCAGTTCAACTTTTGACATGTACTAAATGATGGTAGACAAGGTCTGTACGTGCACTGTGAAATACAATCATGGGTATGCGTGTTTTTTGGGTTCTTCAAATGGCAATTTGGGCCTCGTTTTAATAATTACGAATGAGCCTTTAAATGAAATTTCTTCGATGAAACGTTACCATCATCTAATGGCTATTATCTAAACTATGATATCCACAGAATGTATGCATTGCTTTAACTTACTTGTATTAATAAACCATACCACTACAGCGTTTGTTTTGTTGTTGATTGCTTGTTTTTATAGCATGCGCGTCCTTGAAATCGGAATGAAGATTTATTATTATTCCGGCTATACACAATATTCTGTTGGTTACAATCGAACCCCACTTATTTCGTATTAAAGGGGACCACCGGGCAAATAACAACACATTACTACATGTTTTGGTACTGTTTTGTGATATCAAATAGATACCTAACATTTTGCAAAGGGTTGAGTAATTCATAAACAAAGCAATTAATTTCCGGAACCACTACTATTTCCTGGTTCCTGGTTTGCGAGTGCGCCAATTCTACTCACGCGTACGTTTGTAGGCAATATAATTCCGAGCGATTCGCTTGCTGCACCCGCGGTAGTCTACACAATTCAGACCGCATACACGCATGCTTTAGAATGGTGATGCAATTTCCAATTTTTTTTTTTTTTCTGCAAACATATTTTGGTGAACTTGTTGATGGAATGGAATACTAAAGATGTTACCTTTCTATCATACAAATATTAGTTTTGGATGGTGGTACCCTTTAACTATGCTGATCTATTCAAGACGATGATACTCATCGGTATAACCATGGTTTGTACAAAGAAGGGGAAAATACAGGGAAATATTGTAATTGCTGGTAAGTGTGTTATGAAGACAAACTTTAAATGTCTTTCTGCCTAGCTTGCAATGGAGTAATTTTTATTCTGTAATTATTTGCCGCGTAATAAAAGATAGACATACCGCACCACCGCTTGGAATTCAAATGACTCCTTATTTCCATACATTCAAAAGACGGAACGATTACGATAAATAACTAACCCGACTATTTCCATCATGTCTTTACTTTACAGTAAAAGACGACCGAAGTACTAGCCGGTCCACCAGTACACCGATCAAAATTGTCGATCTTTTCAAAAAAAGTTGTTTGTTCGTACCGGTATATTTATAACGGTGATTTGCTGACCGATTGTATAGTCGCGGATTAAAAAGTGGGGTGGGTATTTTGAGTACAAAAGTCCTGAAAGTAGGTCCACTTTTCTTTCTTTTTTTATCATCCTCGAGAACCGCACATGTATTGTGATGCCTCACGTGTATACCACTGATGGTCACAGCTGAGTAACTCTTAAAAGATCTATGGTCAATTATTATGTAAACATCTCTAGTATATACCTATAGTTTACAAAGGACCTGCGTGTTAGCGACATGTGCTTATATTCATACAACCTCATTAATATCCACATCAGGAATGTGGGTACTACGAATATCATCAGCTATATTTTTTAGCCGATTTTGATCAAAGAAAGTGAATTCTGTCTTTGATATCATGTGCTTTTGGGAAATATTTCCCTTAATTAGTTTGTCGTTACCTCACACAGAAATTATTTCTTGAACCACACACTCAACCAAAACTGTATTATCCCTTTAAGTTTATCTTAGATTAGTTAAATTAAATGTAAATCTTAAATGTACCACATTAATCACATTAATTTCAGCTAGTTTAAATAGCCCGTTTAATTGGTCCATAATTCAAGGAGATAACGATCCCTCAAACAATTCAGTTTTGTAATTTATCCCTACAGTCAATCCCAGCAATGTATTAATGTTCATTTCAAGATTAACATGAGTGGGGAAAGCTACACCGTGGTTGGCCTAGACGAAACTGACCAGATAATAATTATGGAGTAAATCACAAATTAGCAAAAAAGATTGTGCCGGGAATCGTGCCATTCCCCGCGGTGTATAGTCCCATTTTCTTTGCTCAAACTTCAGTATTTGCACAGTATAGTTACAATTATCTTAAAATGGAAAGAAACAAACGTGAAATGAATCATGTTTGGTCTATTCTGATAATAGGGCAGTTATAAATTAGAAAATCGCTTATATTTTTACATAAGATCATTTTCCCATCCATGTCGCCTACTAATAATGTTTAGTATGATTAAAAACATCGACCAAATCGTTATGTTTAACTGCCTATTGTCTATTTACTGATTTTACGGCGAAATCGCGAAATGTAATTTGATAGAATGAATGCAGAGATTCGATTCACCGTTGTAAAAGTCAAAGACCTCTGACTCGACAAACATAATAATCTCTACACTATTCCATATCATGTCTTGCTTTATATAGTTCTATCTCTTTGCGGTCGGAAAACTCTTTTTATTCCCACGTTTGGAATATTATTGTCCAGCGTTATCGAATGTGTTTGTATTGGCCAAACAGAAGCCCCAAAGTAATCCCGGATTTGATGATTTTGTGGTAGTTTTAGCTGATTTTAGCGGATTAAACCACCGGAAAGAATAGGATCAGTCACTGTACTGTGTCTGACTCTGTGTCCACAATATACATCTCCGCACGAGACCACGATTGATTCGGATTCGTAATAAACCGAACACAAAAAGTAACTACCCCCCTAAAGAATTGCTCATAACTTCATAACCAAGAATCGTTTCAATATTTCGTCTTGCCAAAATATCTCTATGGTATAGTTAGGAAAACAATGTGTACAAATAAGTGGTAACCATTAATCCATGGTTGAGTAAGCACACATTACAGAAAAAATTGTCATATTTCAAAATTCGCAAAAGTAATATTATCATTGCAGTTTATTGAGTTTTGGGAAATTTCAAAATGCACTGTCTTAAATTTGCAATTAATGCATTTAACCATATGTGCCATTACAAATCAACATTACTGGAATATCGAACAGCATTGTTTCATAAACCATAATCAATACATTCAGTCGCATGAGCTGTTTCACAACTGTACATTGTACAGTGCTAACTGTACAAACATATTGTGGTAAGATGCACATTCTGAAAGCAGTTATCGGTTATGAAATTATGCGACAATTGTTTAGGGGGTTAGTTACTTTCTTGTGTTCGGTTTATATCGGATGCGCTGGTACGTAGTTCATCTTGCGAACGCCTTGCGCATAGTGTGTAATCAATATACGATGGCTCAGTTTGCGTATTATAACAGTGCGCACAACTAGCTAGTTCAAAATATGGCGACCCGCGATGTGACATCCCCACGCATGATTATCTTTAAAAGATGTTCAAGCGTGGGGATGCTAAACATAACCTATGTACATCGCGGATCGCAATTTTGAACCAGGCTAGTATGTGTGTGCGCAAATGCATAACAAGATGGCACCGCGGCATCTCGTATTTTACGAATACTTCTCTTAAGAATTGCATCACACATCGATCAATAAGGACCTGCATGCTCTTGCATAATAACCTGAGAAGGAAATGTATTCGTGAAAGTGGTATTTTACAACTGACGTCATTATATAAATTACCCTACACGAACCGTCATTGTTCGCTTTCTCTTGTATGTCAGGCAGCGGATAATGTGGCCGTACCAAAATTTATCTTTAAAAGACAGATAGTGAAGTGACCGAAAACAAAATTACGAACGTGTGCAAGTGTTAGCTTAGCGGACCGGTCACGCCGTACGTGGCCGAACTGAATATAGACATCCCTCGATTACTTAAGCACAACCTTTCTGTACATAGGATTAACGCCCTTTGTCACATCCTTTTCGTTCCAGGGTTAGACATGATCGAATTTCGTAATTCTTCTATCATGCATATAAGAAGCAAAGTTCGGTGCACTGTTTTAGAGGGACTGAACCGAATCCGCAACGATTATGCAGATGAGGTAGATATACGATGCGCGGAATAGTGCCCCCTAATTCCCCTATAGACATGTTAGACGTGTTAGATACACACTTACCCTTGACAAAAACTTAAAGGGTACCACCACCCAAAAATAATATTCTTATAAATGAAAGGTAACATCTTTAGTATTCCATTCCATCAACAAGTTCACAAAAATATGTTGCCAGAAAAAAATATATATAATTGGAAAACGCATCACCAATTCTAAGCATGCGTTCATGGGTCTCGCATGTACGAGACTACTTTGTCCAGAGCGAACAAATCGCCCGGGATTATATTGTCTCCCAACGTACGCGTGAATAATAACATTGGCGCACTCGCAAATGTTTGGCCTGTACGGAACCAGGAAATAGTAGTGGTTCCGTAGAGTGGTTGTGAAATGAATTGCTTTGTTTATGAAGTTACATAACCCTTTGCAAAAATGTTGGGTATCTATTTGATATCACAAAACGGTACAAAACATATAATGATGTGTTGTTCTTTGCCTGGTGGTCCCCTTTAAGAGTAATCGCGAATATCGAGGAAGGGGGCAAGGGGGGGGGGGGTGCTTATCAGCTTCTTCTCCTCGATGTCCGCGATTACTTTAACACGCGAATTTCATAAGACACTGTGAACTAATCCACATCATATATTGAATGTATAAAAGTATCCGTGTGGTTCAATAAATGTTTTTACTAACTTTGGTGTCGCCTGCTGCAAAGGGACATTTCTTTAAAGTGAGATCTTACTATACTTCGCACAAAAAAATCCGCAATCGAGGGTTTGCGCATTAATAACTTTTCTATTAGGTTATTACCATGATAAATTTGGTATCATTGGAAAGCGTGAATTCTCCCTTTACATTGATATAACATTTGCTATGAGTATTTCATCATGGAATGTGCATTGCATCCAAATGTAGGGCAAAGTCAAAGTGAAATGTTGCTAAATGCACTGATTCTGTCAACAAAGGGCCTTCCTTTTGTTGAAGATTAAAATGGTGGCTTGAATGCCTATTACGTTATTACGCATCATACATTTGGTATCATTGGAAAGCGTGAATTCTCCCCTCTAACATTGATATAACATTTGCTATGGATATTTTATCATGGAATGTGCATTACATCCGAATGTAGAGCAGAAGTAAACTGAAAATTTTGCACAAAATGCATCTGATTTTGTCAACAGTGTGCCTTCCTTTTGTTTCTGAAGATTAAAACGTGGCTTGAATGCATGACCACCTCACACCCCATTCAAGCCAAGGAAGGGCACTCTGTTGACAAAAATCAGTGCATTTTGCAACATTTCACTTTTGACTTTGCCCTACATTTAGATGCAATGCTGATAACATATTCATAGCAAATGTTATATCAATGTAAAGCAGGAGGATTCACGCTTTACAATGATACCAATTTATGAATGGTAATAGCGATAAAAAGTTTATTATGTGCAAATCTCGATTGCGGATACTTTTTGTGCGAGGTATAGGAGCATTGTCCAAATCCACAAATCTTACTTAGAACTATTTATAGTGATTCTCTCATACCTTGTTGTATTTGTGTTACGAACTAGAAGCATAGAAAAGGTTTCGTTTCTTTGAATTTCCCTTCGTTAAAAATATGTTACGATTGAAGTATTCGGTGTTAGGGTTATCACTTTGCATTTTCGCGCTTTACTCGGACATATATACACATCCATTTAATATGAAACTTCTCAATATATATCTGAGTGGACTTAACATTATACAAATACACATTGTGTCTATCAACTACTCATCACTTTTGCACATGTCAACAACGTTCACTAGATCCCTTTAAAGGGGACTTAGCTAACATTGTCCAAATCCTAAAAACTTACTTGGATCTTAGTGGTACTCTCGTACCTTGTCATATTAAATTAACAATAAAAGCACGAGACAGGTTTCGTTTTTTTTTCTTCAAATTACCATATCGTTCAAAAGATATTTACGATTGAAGTGTTAAGATGTCAAACTGTCTACGGGATGATTCAAGCCGTGTATCAAACTAAATGCAATGAGTGAGTGAATATCACTTTGCATTTTTGCTAATTTCGTTGGCCAAAAAAACATCGAATTAACGGCGTGAAATTTCCACACAATACCTTGTGGACATATCAGATCTCTCCAATACACATTTTACTAAAATCGCTCATCACTTTTGCACTTATCAACAAAGTTACTCGATCCCTTTAAAGCGAAAGTAGATATTCATTTCAATGTGTCCATACAGCAACTAAACTTATATATCATTCTACGATCGATATCTAATTATCTGCATCGTTTGAGATCAAAAGGGGGAGTTATGTAAAGTGAAGATAGGGAGGGGAGTCGTATATTTTCCATTATTTCCATGTGAGATTTTGTATTATGTGACCAACATTTTTTTTTCCAGTTAACGCGTGCAATACGCGAAAGAAGCAAACTTAGAAAGTTGGGATGCTTGATGGCTGTTGATAGACGCGAATCGATAATCCATGAATACGAGTTGGATGGTCAGGGATGGGTTTTCTCCCGCGCTTGTGTGCGGATATGTGCTTTAAAAAAATAACACGAGTAGTTACAAATCCAGACTACTGTCAGTCATACCTTTCTCTAGCGGGCTTGAGTGTATAGGCAGCATTATAATGCTATAGTATGTACTATCGATTCACCTGTTAATAATTGTAATTTCTTGTCTACAGACAATAAGACAATCTTATGTCTGGTCTGGAATGCAATCGCTCTGCTTTCATTGGATGCATATGCCGCATAATTATGTGTATGTTCACATAATAACGAATGGTGGCACGATAATGCGCTTACATTCACGAAACGGTGAATGATTTTTTAAATGAAGAAACATAAATAATGCACAAGACCAATCCTGTTGTATTATTCTGCTGTGAGCAGTAAGAGGTTCATGTACTGTATTTATATTATATTATAGGATTATTATCGATAGAGGGCGACATACACTTACTCATAACGTATTCATTGACTATAATAATCGCAGATAGAACTGCTGCCTGTAGGCCATCGTTCCAACTTCTTGAATTACCGTCCGTCCGCCTGTCTGTCTGTATGTATACATGATCGCCTGTCTAAGAGAAGAAGAAGAAGTAGAAGAGAAGACAACGACGTAAGAGAGAAGAAAATTAATCAAGGATAATCTGGGTGTCTAGATGTTTCAGGTTTTTATCAATTAAAACAAATATACAGAATACAAAATAATAAGGAGTATAGAGAACAATCTTAAAGACAATCACCCACTAGGAGGAAGATTCTACCCCTTGGGCAATTATTTACTTAGGATAATTATCCATGTATCACCCGGATGAGTGTACTGTTACCCACTGGCGTACTGCGTCAGGGCTGGGGAGGGGGGGGGGGGGGGGGGGGCTTGTCGCTTCGCTCGCTCCTCGCAAAGTCCCAGACTCACCGCTTATCGAAAATTGGCAATCCATTACTCTATACCTGGGGATGAGGCAAATTTGTTTGCCCCCGCCCCCCCCCCGGCCCCCCCCCCCCCCCCCCCCCCCCCCCCCCAAGTGTTTGCTCATTATGTCATGTTACCCCAGGATGATTTTGATTAACGAATATTAAGAGATGGGAAAATACCCTTGCTGCACTCTCATATATCGGGTTTGTCGCCATCTCACGGCTTAGGGTGTACAGTTTGTGTTTAAAGCTAGGGGAACACTATATTTCGACAGCATGAAAATGTATGCGCTAATAGCGAGGTGTGCAATTATATATTGTACAAGCAGAATATGTTGAATTTTCATGAATTATTATTTATAATTAATTCAAACCATATAGAGAAACTGACCAGAAATATATAATATGATTGAAAAAGAGCAAGCTCAGTCGGTAAGAGCACCGGTCTAGCAATCCGGAGGTCTCCGGTTCGAATCCGGTTGGAATCCCATTTTCTTTGCTCTTTTTCAATCGAATTAAATATTTAATATATTATAATACATTTACAATTTTTTTAAAATTAATTTCTACTTATCCCATAAAAGGGTCGCCAATAGCGGATTAAACTTTTGTAGTTTCCGCACTGTCCAGTGGATTAATTTCTGTTACAGACTAATACACTACGGTTTGTAATATGAGAAAGTATTTCTATTCATTCATTCATTCATTCATTCATTCATTCATTCATTCATTCATTCATTTCATTCATTTCATTCATTCATTCATTCATTCATTCATTCATTCATGCATTCATTTCATCTTCATTCATTCATTCATTCATTCATTCATTCATTCATTCATTCATTCATTCATTCATACAACTTATACATTCATTCAATCAATCATTCATTCAATAATTAATTAATTCATCATTCATTCATTCATTCATTCATTCATTCAGTTCATGTCATTCTAGATCATACAACTTATACATTCATTCAATCAATCATTCAAATAATTAAGTTCATTCATTCATTCATTCATTCATTCATTCATTCATTCATTCATTCATTCATTCATTCATGCAATCATTCATTCATTCATTCATGCACATGCATTCATTCATTCATCAATCATGATTTTTGTTTATACAAGAATAGAAAAAAAACTATTACTTTTACATACATTTTTCAACAAACGGCTGGATGGCCAATTCATCATGCAGGAATGTCAATTTGTGTGACACTTCCATAATCATCCTCTTATTCCTAGCTATCTGCCCTGCCTCCCTCTATCGAACACCGAACCCAAACCAACTCAGTCTTGCCTCTTATGCCCCTTTAAGTGTATCTCTATATAAAACTGACCTTCATCGGAAACACGTCCCTTATTCTTGGCCCGTTGCAGAAAGAGCTGCAACCGATATTTGTAAAGTTGAACATGTGACTAAATGCGAAAAACCTGATGGTTTTTAAATGTGCACTACATTATTCACTGACTTTCAATTAAATAAATTACAACTTTACAATCGATCGTAACTCATTCTGCAACCATGGTACGGGGCCCCCCTTATCCTTTCAAACCGGTTATTCTCAGCGAAAATCGTAACAAGAATCAATGCTGCCACAGTCATCTAGCCTCGATGTCTGTTTTTTTTGTTTTGTTTTGTTTTTTTGCAAAGTCACCCTCTGGTTTCAATACCGGCGTCTTGTAGATATTTCGTTTCATTCTTGCAGAGTATTATACATTTACTCAAAGTTATCTTGAAGAGAAAAATATCCAAAATAAACGTTATTCCCTTGATAATAGATGACCCTGATTTTGTATGACTGCGTTATGCTCCAATTAACTAGAGAAAGAAATATACGCGTTCCATCCTGTCTGTATGATGATGTGGCGTGACGTGTTTGGCCTGATTGGGTTACTGTAGCGAAATAATTTGGAATCCACAAATTCGATGTATTCTGTTTACTTTATTTGTAAAGGATTCACTCTTCATAATTGCTGTTTTCTGTTGTATCGTCAATTTAATGAGGGGGGAAGGGTACGATATTACGACCAGAATGTAGGCGAACATTACCATGCCTGCCTGATGAAAATGCACGCTAATTCCAAAGTTAAATTCTTATTGACCATATCGCTATTTGGGCAATAATTGTTTTAATAACTATATAATTATACATACATAGTTAGCTCGTATGCATGTAAAAGGAAAATCAACGTAATTTGATACACACAGCCGTTTGTGTAATGACGGTTCACGATGTGTATTAATTGTACTATGTATGTGCATGTGAGTAGTTTATTATAGGTTTTCCCATTCATTTTAACGACTATCGTCATTCAATTTCATTAATTTGTCATTCAAATTCGTCCCGAGGAACCACCAGAGCGCAAATCCTAACTTCAATTTCGTCTTTCGTCAATCAGTTTCGTCAAGATCACACAATTTAGTCATTAGGCACACATTTTCGTCAATTGCAAATCAAATTCGGCGGTCACAGTTGCTGAACACATTAAAAGCGAAGCACACTTTCGTCAATTGGCAACCAATTTCGTCAAAACTCTATTCAAATTCGTCCTATGTATTTACACTGCAATGTTCTGTTCTATATTGTCTTGATGTAACTGCTAATTGTAACATTAATCAGTTAGGGGGTAACATACACATGTATACACTCGAAAACAAACTCACACGCACAAAACATACGCACACACTTACACGCACAAAAGCACGTTTACAACAAATTGCATTAAATTCTTTTTCAAGACATACATACGGTAAAATATTAAACAATCTTAAATATTATACACACACACGCACACTCACATACATACATACACACATACATACCCATCTAACCACATATACCATCTACATAGTCATGACACAGACAGGCATATAAGGCTATACCATGCGACGAATTTGAATAGAGTTTTGATGAAATTGGTTGCCAATTGACGAAATTGCTTTCGCTTTTATGTGTTCAGCAACTGTGACCGACGAATTTGATTTGCAATTGACGAAAATGTGTGCCTAATGACTAAATTGTGTGATCTTTGACGAAATTGATTGACGAAAGACGAAATTGAAGTTAGGATTTACGCTCTGGTGGTTCCTCGGGACGATTTTAATGACAAATTAATGAAATTGAATGACGATAGTGTTAAAATGAATGGGAAAACCTATATCGTATAAGTATGGGTTTCCTACTAATACAACAGTACTCCAGACATTTCGTCTACTTTTGTATGTTTTCAGGATTACTATGTGCACAACTGCATTATGTTGTGTGCATTTACGCGCGTTTATTATATATAATGTGTTTTATCACCTGACTTAGTAATTACAGTACATGCCGCTGCCGTGTTATATTTTTGGATAGTACATGGCAATATTACATGGCAATTGTTTACAATACAAAATGTACACATACCGTACGTGTACATAAACGGCGTATCGTACCGTGTTACTTGTACATGCATGTGTCATGTATAAAATCATTTATCTCGCGGGCAGCGAACGAAAGAAGAGTTTCAGTACAATTGGATCAGAAAGTGACCTGGTAAATATAATCGAAGGAAACAATCGACAAATAGTTCTGATAGAAATGCAGTGATCTGAATATGTTGAGATATTAGTGCTAAGAAAGGCAATCTAAGTACGCCGATCGACTGTATTGTGCGTGTTGTGTGAATGTGATGTGAAGCGGGTATTTCTGTGAGCGAGTGAAACGGATTATGATTTCAATTTGACAGTCAGATGATAAAACAGTTGTTAACTTTGTTGTCGGGAAAATCACGGAATATTCCTACCCTCGGGAATTCAAATGCTATTTCGTGAAGAAAATAAGTCCTTCGACTTCGTCTCGGGACTTATTTACTCTTCCCTCAATAGCATTTAAAATCCCTCGGGATGTAATATTCCGTGTTATATTCCACATACTAAGAATCTTGCTCTACGATTGGTCAAAAGTTAATCACGTGATGAAACATAGTTTCGCCCATCATTGATGGGAGAAGAAAACTTCGTTACATTGTGTAGATATCTTGGGCGAAAGTGCGTTGCACTCACTAGATAATTGGTAAAGTACTATCTACACTCCGCGGTTGCATTGAATCTAACGTGGAGTGTGTGGCCACTCAAATTCAGTACCGGCGCGATAACTCTATGCGCGCGAATTACAAATTTAATTGTATTCGTTGTGCATATGCATACGGTATACGGAGATACTAGTACACTGCATGCACTGCACAAATGCACAGTGCACTGTATGTGTATCGTACATGCATTACATACATGCACCGTTTGCTGTTAATTGCTTGTTCTGTTGCTCTACTATGGCGGCCACAGACGTAAGATTTGAGCTCTTTAACGAAGCTGAAATGGACACTTTTTTGCTTGAGAGTGAAAGTAAAAATACAAAGCGACAACTTAAGTTCAGCCTGAAAGTGTTCCAAGATTATTGCGATGCTGGAAGCATACTTTTTAACGAATTGTCTGACGTGGACTTGAAAGCGCTAGACCAAGTGTTGGGGAGACTCTATTTTCGCGTTTGTTGACTTTTGAACTGTTTTTTTGGAGTTTACATTTCGTGTTTTAGCTTTTGGAATTACCCTGTTACCGAAATTGGAATAACAAGTCATTGTTGGTAAGTAGATCAAACCTAGTAGTAACAGTACTTAGACTTAGAAGTTAGACTTAAGCCCGGCGCAGACAGAGCCGACTCGACCCGATCCGACTGGCTTTAATCAGGCTAGAGTTGGGCCTGGTCGGTCGGAGCAGATTTATCGTGTTGAATCGGCCCCAACTGGCATCCGACTGTCTCTCGACTGGCAAAATGTGTGTCGCGAGGCACTGAAAACTGAGCTGATCGGAATGACAACCAGTCGAGTCGGCTCTGTCTGCGCCGGGCATTCTGAGTACTTAGAGTAGACTAGGGCCTAGGGGTAGGCCTGCTTAGACTACTAGTAGAGTACTCAGTAGTAGTACTACTAGACTAGATCTAAGTTCGATGTGAACCAGTCGAGTCGGCTCTGTCTGCGCCGGGCATTAGAGTACTTAGAGTAGACTAGGGATAGGCCTGCTTACACTACTACTAGTACAGTATTAGTACTACTAGACTAGATCTAAGTTCGATGTGGAATATAAAGCAAATAATCACCTTTTGGTTTCAGGCGATGGCAAACTATCACTTCCTCGGCGATCTGAATGTATACGCTATCTTTCCTCAGCTTCGCTTCGGAAAGATAGCTACATCCAGCTCGCCTCGGAAGTGATAGATTGTCCCATCGCCTTCACCAACGGTAATTATTTGCTTACTATTCCCTCCACCACCAGTTAACAACAGTATATTATCGTATGTATGTGTTTGTGCATGTGTGTGTGTGCCTGCGTGTGTGTGTGTGTGTGTGTGTGTGTGTGTGTGTGTGTGTGTGTGCGTGTGTGTGCGCGCGTGTGTGCGCGTGTGTGTGCGTGTGTGTGCGCGTGTGTGCGTGTGTGTGTGTGTATGTATGTGTGTGTGTGTGTGTGTGTGTGTGTGTGTGTGTGTGTGTGTGTGTGTATGTGTTTGTGCATGAGTACTATTTATTAGCATTTTATATTGCCCATCATTTGCCAGCACGGTCACACAAGGAAACAAGCTGAATTTGCTTTATTTTGTATAATCAAAGCGATCCATTAGTTTTTTTTCCCTAAAATTATGATTTGAGACTTCAATCTTGTACCAACTTTATTGTAACATTCGTGAGAATGATATGGGAGATTTTCATAGAAAATGATTAATGATTCTGGTAGATAATTATAATTATTATAATTATCTACCAAGGGCTTCGACAAAATAAATATATATCTGCTGCAGTGAACATTACCGTCGATAATTAGCATGCAGTTTCTTTATTTGACTATATTTATCCAGGAAAAATAGCGACCATAATGGTACGGCCAGTATTAAGCTATGCTGATGCTTAGAAATACTTTTTTTTAATGAATCAGTCACCAATTATGGTTTCCACAAAACAGTTATGTGGATTCAATTCAAAGGGATGTTTGCAGACACGTAGGAAGAAGACACATGTATACCGAATGCCACATTGATTATATTTTGTTTCTTTAATAAAATATATATATATATATATTTCTGTTTGCTATTATACAATGATGTACACAATAGATACAATATTATATACATAATACTATTTTTAAAATGCATCTCTTTTATCGTATAGTAACATGTCCTTATTCATAAAGCATAAGTTGTATGTATACCTATACATTATACCGTAGGTATACCTGTATATTCACGTTGTCAAGTATCGTACGCCTTTTCTCTTCACATCGCATTAAAAAAGGAACCTTACAAAAATAACGTTTTTCTATGGAACCGAGTAAAATGCAGTCATCAACGACATGGCGTTTTACCAAGCCGCTCATTTGTATGGGTCTTAACTAGTGATGTCTTATCCCGTCCCCGGACTGGTCCCGAACATACTCAGGGTATGGCATATGGAAAAGTATTTGTTATACCAAAATTAAATAGTCTTAAACGGGTTAATGTCATGCTTTAATGGATACGTAACAGATAACTGGATGTTTTAATAAGGGAACGTAAAATATGGGGAACTAGAATACGTACACGGTACACGGCCTATTCACCCTTTCCACTCAAAATCACGAAAAAGATAACACAGAGCTAGATAAATCAATATGGATATATAGTATCTAACTTCATTAATTCCCCGAAGATCTATTTTCAATTGTATCGAGAAATGGGATCAACTCGTAACCATGGTAAATGCAACTTTTCATTATCTTTGACAAATCGTGATTCCCACAACTGACACCATAAAGCCAAAACCTGTCGACCCGATTCAAAAACGTGTTTGAGTCGTTTACGTAACTGTTGCCACCGTTAAAAAAGAAAGAAAATTAAACAATATTAAGAAATATTCTGGTCATCAACCTTAATCATTTTTACGGATTCATATATGGTTCATTAATTATGACGTCAAAAATAATGTCCTTTGCACAATGTGTCTATCTATCACAGGTATTAGTCACAGTGTGGTAAAACTTAGATACCAGTAACTACTTCGCACAGAGTAGGTCGTGCCATTCGGTGATCAGCTGATACGGCGCCCTCTTGCACTTCAGGAGGTGTGAGTAGCCGTTGGTCTTCATCTCGGATCGCAGGTCGATCTTGCCGATGACCTCGCTGGAGAAGAAGTGTCGCTTTCGGAGCACGGTGATCTCGATCTTCGCGTCTTCGAGGGGGTGCCGGCAGTCGGTGAAGTCCCAGTCGTCCAAGGCGAGGCGGGGCAGGTCGTAGGAGAAGACCTGTTTGTAGACGGGGTTGGAGGAGAGAGTTTTCACCTTGGTCTGCTTCCGGATGGCGACGTTGCCCTCTTTGTGGCGCACCTCGACACGAACGAACGTAGCTGTGGGAGAAACGGAAGGAGGAGAAATTCGTTACTATAAATTGCGGATGACATGGATGATTCAACTACGATTATTAATTCATGTAATTCATTTATTTATTCCAAAATACTCATTTAGGATAGCATAATCAGCAGTGGGCATTCTTTACCAAAGCGTGCCCACGACTTGGCATGCATGACTAAAACAACTGATGCTCTATGTAAATTAGCATGACAATAATAGTTCACAAAACTCCAAGGAACTATAACGAACATATTATTTATTTGTTGGTTGTGTTTTTTTTCGGGGGGGGGGGGGGATGCGAGATTGGATAACTGATATATGGAAAAATTGTATCGAGGTCTTGTGATATCATATCGCTACCAAACAGTATATAACATATTCATGTAGTCGTATTGAGGAGAGATGAATGTTTTCAAAACTTGAAAGGCATCTGCTCTGATTCTGGAAAAAAATAGTTAGATTTTGTATTATTGAATCGTTTCAATGCAATCACATATTTAGTCTTTATAATAGCTTGACCATCGAACGCACATGTAGAGAGTTGGGGTATAAACAAGGTTCCTTTACCAGCTCTCTCCTAGATAGTTTACAACCCCAAAACATGTTTTGCCCGAATTGTAGGTACATTTCCCCCAACAATGGCATGTTATGCCCAAATTGTAGGTACATTTCCGCCCGACAAAGGCATATTATGCCCAAATTTGTAGGTTGTTTTGTCTGAATATAATTGACTCCTATGTTTCGAGAAAATAAGATATAGATTGTTTATTAAACAACTTACAAGGTGGTAAAGCTGTCTTTGGAAGGTTGGTCGCCCTGACCACAGTGACTTGAACTCGCCGTTTGTCCGTGCGGTAGCACATCATCAGTCTCAATCGCCCGAGATCCTAAGTTATAGAAGAAAAATGTTTTAAATACAACTGTTAACATCGAGAGCATGGGAATTTGGGTAAACATGGTAAATGGTAAAACGGTTAGCAGATAGTAAATTATTCATATTATGATACATGTGTTTATTTATAGAGACATAATAAAGAGTAATCTCTTTAGGTAGTATGTTGTTACATTTCCATACGATGTGGGCTTATACATAGTATCCAATGGGTTCCCGTCCGCAATGGGTTAACATGGTTGATACAAAAAAGAAATCCACTTCCGAGGCGAAGTCACAAGGTTTATTAAACCCATTGATTTGTCAGACAACATTATCCTTATTTCAAATTCCTCATCAGAATTACTTTAAGGAATTTCTAATTCATTGTCCACTATTAAGAGCTTTAAAAGACTGTTGAAATTTGAAACGGAACCAGACAGACGGATGATAATCTTACCTTCTTGGAAACGTTTGCTTTAAGACACGGTTGAAGTTGTTTTTGCCGACCGCCATATCCCACAAAAATTGATACAAAAAAGTAATCAACTTCCGAGGCGAAGTCACAAGGTTTATTAAACCCATTGATTTGTCAGACAATATTATCCTTATTTCAAATTCCTCATCGGAATTACTTTAAGGAATTTCTAATTTATTGTCCACTATTAAGAACTTTAAACGACTGTTGAAATTTGAAACGGAACCAGACAGACGGATGATAATCTTACCTTTCTTGGAAACGTTTGCTTTAAGACACGGTTGAAGTTGTTTTTGCCGACCGTCATATCCCAAAGAGAGAATGTCGCAGAGCCGACGAGATTCTTGCGATGGAGTATGTGCTTCCTTCGGTAAACTGTTACCTATGCAGGGTAAAGAAAAAAATAACAACATAGAATCGATTTTAATTTTACAGAAGAAATATGATTGGCAACACAATTATCGGCTTCATTCTCCATCGGTTAGGCTGGAATAGATCAACATTTATAGGGCCACAATAATGATATCCAATTAGATGATATAGGATTAAACATTCTCGCTTCGCATACAGGGTATAAATAATTTATAATAACAAAAAAACAAAAAATCTTTTCTGCTAAATGTATGGTTTTCTCATAGAATATATATACTCTTGTTCAAGTTTCCAATCTAAGACCACATATTTTTTTTTATAGTATCGGTTAGCAAAACTCTATATATTTCTAAACATCGTTGCATAATTTACCTTGAGTTGACTGAGTTCGAGGTGCGATTCTGGCACCCGGAAAAATGGGATGTCTGCGATGACTCCGAAGACGTTCGGCTGCGAGGCGACGAGTTCCACCGTCCTCTTCTTCCTGGTGTGAGACACGAGTTCGAGCACGACGAAGACGGAGTGTTTCTCTGCCATGCCATCTAGCACGATCTCCGAAACGGTCACTTTATTGTTGAGACTGTATTTGATGTCGATGCTGAGAGTCGGTGCTTGGTCCTCTCGAGAAATCGGCGTAAGCATCCGGCCAATCACATTAGTTTGGGTCGCTTCCTGGAATATATTTGTTGGGATGACTGGTAGCACATCGGGACGCTTCATATGGAATACGGACTCGTCCGTGACGTTCTGCGGTTGGCGCTGAAGCACGGGGAAGCCGTAGGGCGTCAGAGAGACACCGACATCCCAGCTCGCGATGTTTCCGTATGTTTCTCCTGCTCGCTCGTAAAGGGCCAGCCGCTGCTTCTCCCTCGTCGTCTTCTTCTTGATCCTGCTCCTCCAATCCGTGTGTACATTGGAAGACGCCGTTCTCGAGCGACAGTCGAATAAAGGAAGGATACGCCTCGTGTCCGCTCCTTGTCTGCAGCTGGGGGATGGTTCGCTCGTTTTTCTTCCCGTTAGTACGCTTTCTGATGTCACTGATGGACGAGCGCCGCGGAAGAAGGTCGGAGGGTACCATCAGCAGGTTCTTCTCGCTCGAGGGGCTTACTTTGGGGATGACATAACCGTTGCTCTTTCCTACTGCGTTCGCATACATGCTGGAGTTGGAGCCGGTGACCAGAACCGGGATCTCGAACGGCCGCGAGTCGGAAGGACGGAAAATCAGTGGTCGGGATCGGCCCACAGAGCTGTTAGAGCCGTAATCTGTAATATTAAATTGCTCCATCATGAACTTAAGCTCGTGGTGGCTTTGGAAAGAATGGCAAACTCACTGCATTCTACAACTTTATAAAGGCATCCCTAAATGTCAGAATTTGGAAGCCATACAACAGTCCAGGTTTTCCAACAGACTGCTCTCAACTTTCTTCTCATTTGCATGATTAGAGGCGTGGTTCAGGTGATGTGGGAAACCAATGAACAGGCAGATGAGGAGATTGCAAAAGAGCTGTAACTCTCTAATACATTATACTGGTTCTACCCAATGTAAAACTGAAATGAGTTTATTTTTGTTGACGTAAATGTCATATGAACAAACTTTGATACTGTGACCAGGATGTTGATAGAGATAGTGATGTTCGTGTTACTGATGGTGATTGTAATGCCAATTCTGCTGCTTATAGTGATTATAATATGTCGCCCACATCTCACAAATATGTAAACATACAATGTACATTTAAGACAAAAATTGAATAGTTGATACTGTTCCCACAATTTTGGTATTTCGTGTATCATGTAATGCATGTAAGTCTATAGTTGTTATAATTGAAACCCTTTGTATTATAGAGTCTGACAAATATTTAGAGGCATATAATCGATCAATGGGTGCTAATTACGGACACATCACAGGACACAAACAAAATGTGTTCATCACACAATGTTTTAAAGTGATCCAGAACCCCAAAACAATGTTATAATAAATGAAAGATAATAGTTTTAGTAGACTGCTAAAACTATTATCTTTTATGATTTATTATAACATTATTGGGGGGGGGGAGGGGGGGGTTGGATCCCTCCACTTGACTTCTATTGGCTTAACACGCGTTCATACCCCCTGTGCTACAGCATTTGTTTGGAAAATATGATATTCATGTATACTTGCTTATTGTGTTTTACCTTTATTTCTTATTTTTTCATTATAATTTTTGTTTTATGGAAGTCATAATTGAAAGGGGCTATAAATATAATATATATATAAACTGGGCTCCAAAAGAAACTTATCACTTTTTCATAGCGACGCTCACTAAAATCCATAGCATCAAATTGATTCATATTTAGACACAGATAAGCTATCATTCTCCTTATGAAGCATATCTGAAAAATTAAAAGTTTGCTTTTGCCAACAAAGAGAAAAATGCCTTGGAATCACTACAGGTCACTTTTCAAAAATCACAGAAACTGCTCGCTGCGAACCTCCACGAAAGGCGGTCTATTCAGAACTTTCAATAGCGATTCATTCAACTTCAAAGCGGGTTATGTAACCACTAGACTGGCTATTGTCCGTATCGAGCTCTGTGCCCGGAAAGCGAGCAGGTTCTGTGATTTTTGAAAAATGACCTCGTGCGATTTCACCTTATTTTATTCTTTGTTGACTAAAGCAAACATAATCTTTTTTTAGATGAGCTTGCTAAGGAGTATTATAGCTAATCTATGCCCAATTATTATTAATTTTTATGCTTTGGATTTTAATGTGTGTCGCTCTGAAGAAGTGATAAGTTTCTTTTGGAACCCAGTTTATAAATGATTTTACTTACCCAGCCATATCATTACTGATGTCCTGGGCCTATGTATGGGAGGAGTGGGCGAAGATGAATGCCTGCTTGGACTCGCACCAACATCCATGGCATTAGTGGGACTACAACATCACTTTCATCACCAGATCTTTCACTTTCATTATCAAAATCACTCCCTAGATCCATAGAGTCTTCCTCTTCACCTTCTGAAATATCCGAAAAATCACTGAAATCACTTTCACTTTTGTCATCAAATGTATCATCCATTATGTTAGAAATCCGAAGTGAACGGGGGGCCGCCATCTTGAAAGTTTTTTTTTTTTCGCTCAGTACAGCTTACATAACTGTACACACAACTTGTAAAAAAGGCCGGATTTTGTTTTGAAGAGCGCCAGATACTGTTCAAGACCTGTATAACATCATTGTAGTGCTAATTACACAGTAGGGCTTGGCATTATGCAGCTACGGTCTTGAAAGTGCAATGCCTTAAGCACGTACATGTACGTGGTACGAACAGGCGGGCGAGAGCGAGAGCACGTACATGTACATGGTACGCAGTCAAGTGGGTACACTATTGTGTGATAAACACATCCATTTCACCAAAAAGTACAGCAAAAATAGGTTTCCATGAACGGAATATAATTTGAAAACTCATCATTATACTAAATTATGCGCACATAGGTCTGCAGAAGAAGACTAGTCTATTGTATAGGACGTACGCGTTCTATCATGTCTATTGTTCGTTAACGTACGCGTGTATACAATTGACGCACTCGCGAACAATTGGCGCTTACGGAACCTAAGGGCCTGTTAGGTTCCGTATATTCGGATTATTAACTGCATCGTTTATGATTTACAAAACCCTTTGCAAAGTGTTGGACATCAATCTAGTATCAAACTACTGCACTAAATCATATAAGCCCACTGTTGTTTTTGCGTAGTGGTCCCTTTCAAGGTTCCTCTACGCTCAGGTATATGATATGACTGTCGTCTATATCCTATATTGTAGACAACTTTGTCAAAATTGGTCGCTAAGGAAAAATGAAATCATATCACCTAGAAAGAAAATATGCATTGACATAATTTAAATTGTGTGCATCAATTGTACAAATAACTAAATTTAACATTTGTTAACATGTCAAATACCATTGTCCTCGATACCATGATTCAGATATTTAAATGAATTCGCAGTTGTTAAAACCTATGACGCATCTTTCTTTGGTGAATCTTACCCGTTTTTCTATTTTCACTCAAGGACCAATTCGTTCTGATAATTGCGTATGATAAGACGGGGATAAGACATCATTAAAGTGACACAGGTAAAGTGTCTAACTCCACGAACAATACTTGGAGCTTCCTCGTTTCTCTTCTGCCGTGCTGTTTAGCTTATGGTAAGAGAATAATAAAATAGGGTTCGGTTTTTTCAAATATCCCTTTAGTATGAAGATAATTATCATTGAAAATCATTATTTCAAAAGCGTTAGCTAACGGTATTGATAAAAAGTACAATTGACGTCGCTGAATACGTCCTGCCAGCGCGCGTGAGAAATTTTCCCGACCCACTGAACTTTGAGCCTAGTGTGCGCAAATTCCATGAATTCCGTACCGTCTGTAGCTGTATACACGGGTGCGGATATCGTCAAGATCAAACGGATGATTTTTACTGCAACAAATCTACAACAGACCATCAGTATTCGGTGATAAAATATGAACTCAATATTCGTCTTTTCACTAGGTAAACAGTGTTCGTTTTCTTTCAAACTTTCACAAATCTTTCAATTCTATTTTACAATGATATTGATATAGGATTGAAGTCTCAAATGTCAGTTTGTGCAATATCTGACACTTTACACGGATCACTTTAAGCTTTCTCACATACTTGATTGTGATTACTTTTATTGAAACCGAAGCTGCAGAATAAAGCCATGTACCGTATACAGGTATGCGTGTAAGTTTCTAAAACTCTCTTTCAGAAAGCGTAGAGTGATTAATTTCTGTTGAAGGGGAACTTCACGTATTCGTACGGATTCAAATTGTGATTATCCCGTCTTTATATTATAATTACTCTATGATAATTATATCTAGAGAGCATATAAAATACATAACAGGTCTTCCAGCAAGGGTACAATAACACATTAGACTTTTAAAGAAGAATTCTTGTAATAAAAGCGATCTAGTAACTTTGTTGACTTGTACAAAAAGTTATGAATGTTTGAGAAAATTTATATTATTGTGATCTGATATGTCCACTTAATGGGGTAGTACAGTTTTGGTAAGGCTGAGCTTTAGTAACCAAAACCTGCACAATAACATTACAAACTAATAGTTATAACTCCACCATGCTCGAAAGGTATAGAAAATTTCAAACGACTAAGTAAAAAGCCTGTTATCATTCAAAAAGAGCCATTAAAACACAAGAGGGCGCTCTCTAAAAAAGCATTGGTTTCAACCATTTTTTATACACAATTATGCATGTGATGTTTTGTTGAAATAATGATTAAATAGAGAGATCATCAACAACTATTTTAAAACCTCTTTTCAAAAAGTGTAAGCATTTTTTCAATTTTTTTAAATTCATCGAATAAATCTGGGCCCAGATTTATTACGATTGGATATATTTATGGATATTTCAGCCATATCTGAACCGATTTTGATCAAATAAAGTTTATTCTGCCATTAAAATCATATCCTCTTTCAAATTTACACTCAGTTTTTCATTATCTAACCAAAAAATATATTTTATGCAGCGCCCTCTATACCAAAACTGAACTACCCATTTAAACAATGTCATTGGAATGTAGTCTGAGGAGAAACAATAGGGTTTATCTCTAGTGGTGCATGCCAACAATCAATGTGCTAGTCAAATTCCACTGGGGTGGAATTGTACTGGTTAGTGGTATTTTATGTCCATTTAGTCCAGCCTAAGTTGATAAATTTAGTACAATACCACCCATTGGCCCAAATTCTCATCAGTGGCTCAACTTGAACCCGGCCTAAAAAGACAGAGACTACGGGTAACCAGTTAAATAATTTTGCACCTGCAGACCTATTGTGTTGTCGCTATTGGTCCCAATATATATTATAATTGTTTCCTTTCATTATCCAGTCCATCACTTGAGTCCTGCTTATAGGCATCAGGACAATGGGCCCTTTGAAATTCAGTCATAGTATAACCGGTCACCAGCAACACAATGTCCACGATGATCCAGGACGCAATTTGGCTGATGACCGACTATACTATGACTGAATTTCAAAGGGCCTGTTGTCATGATGCCTGTAATCAGAACTCAAGGGATTGACAGGATAATGAAAGGAAACAATTAGAAAATCTCCGGGGACCAATAGCGACAACACAATAGGCCTGCAGGTGCAAAATGGTTTAACTGGTTACCCGTAGTTTCTGTCGGGTTCAAGTTGAGCCATTGATGAGAGTTCGGGCCATTGAGTCCAACAAAATAAAGATGATTATCATGTATTTATTATTTACGTTCGTCAGTTATGAACCAGGGGGTGTATTCTGAAAATCGTCTTATCTTTTGTATTATCTTTTGTCATAAGTCCATAAGATAATACACCGCTAAAATTGTCATAAATCGGTATTCTGAAAATTGTCTTAAAGGGATCTAGTAACTTTGTTGAGATGTGCAAAAACTGATGAATGGTTGATGCAATGTATACTGTTGTTATCTCATATGTCCTCAGGGTATTGTGTGAAAATTTCAGGTCAAATGGACAATGTATGGCCAAGTAATGAGCGAAAATGCAAAGTGATATTGGGTGATATTCACCAACTCACTGCATTCACTTTGTACAGGGATGAAAATCTCGCCCGGAGATTTTCTTATCTAAATACTTCAATCATACATATCTTTGTAATGAAAGGGAAATTTGAAAAACCGAAAGCTGTCCCATGATTTTATTGTTAATACGAATACAACAAGGTATAAAGGAACCGCTAGAATTACAATTTTATTTTGAGGATTTGGACAATGTTACTAAGTCCCTTTAAGGGCATCATATCTTTCCCTGACCACGCCCATTAGTGCTGAGTTAACCAATCAAAATTGTTGTTACAAAATGTTTATATGCCCCCTCAGCCAATCAAAGTGGGTTAAATTGCGTATGCGTCGCATTTTCTTTAAATGCGCGCATCTAACTAGCTTTGCGCACACGTAGACATTTCAATCAAAGTTCAAGAAATTTATATATTTTGGTCAAAGAGTATTTTTGTAAGAATGGGATTTTCATATGGTTAGATTTTCAATGGAATTTTCTCCCCCTCACTCTTATTTTCTAACTTTTTCGCACGTACACACACCTACTATACACACAACAAACATAGGGAGCTCTTTAAAATGTCAAATAATTGTCTTTAAATATGTTTAAACAAGATATAACAAAAGGAAAATACTGCCCCATAGCTGTCTCGGCGGTGACACGACATATGCTCCGCCGACAATTGCTCCGAAAAATGCGACAAATGCTCCGCGACAAATGCTCCGCGATATTTGCTCCGCCGACATTTGCTCCGCCGACAATTGCTCCGCCGACAAATGCTCCGCCGACATTTGCTCCGCCGACAAATGCTCCACCGACATTTGCTCCGCAGACAAATGCTCCGCCGACATTTGCTCCGCCGACAAATGCCCCGCCGACATTTGCTCCGCCGACAATTGCTCCGCCGACAAATGCTCCGAAGATGCGACAATTGCTCCGCCGACATTTGCTCCGCCGACAATTACTCCGCCGACAAATGCTCCGAAGATGCGACAATTGCTCCGCCGAAAATGCTTCGAATATGCGACAATTGCTTAGCCGACAATTGTTCCGCCGAAATATGCTCCGGAGATACTACATTTGCTCCGGTGACAATTGCTCCGCAGAAATATATGCTCTGAAGATGACAGTACTTCAAATGGTCCAAAAACAACATAATTGTTCCTCAAGCATAATTGTTCCACCGACATTTACTCCGCTGAAGATTAAACTCTTGAATGAATTCTCAAGTACCTTTGGTATGAAGTGCGCTTTTATATGTTATGCGAATCTCTTGTGAAATTGGAGTACAATCGATTCATTCAAATATTGTATTGGCTGGTTTGTTTGTTTCACGTTTCTTTATACAGGGTGGGGGGTAGTCAAGCCCAGTGTTGTAAGGATGCGTGACCCTGCATCTATAGTAGCAGAAGGGGAGGCGCAATAACACACAACACTGGCTTTAGTTTTTGATCTTACATTGGGGTTCGACTGGAGTCGAACCACGGACCCTCATAGTATCCGAAAATGCTGTGATGAATAGTATACTGTTCCAAGCAATCATCAAGCGAAGGGCATGATACTGGTGTTAAGATCGATCATGAATAGAAAAAAGAAAATTCTTTATAATCACTGCATTTGTATTACTCAGACTCTTTATGAATCAAGAAATTGTTCCGCATGAGTTCAAAATTTATCCACGTTTTATCAAAATTCAAAGAACGTTATTTTCACCCACTGTTAAATTTTCGGAGTTCCAATTTTGTTTAGATTTGTTCTGAACAACGAGGGACCAATTTGTGACACTTCTAAACGCCCCCCCCCCCCCCCCCCCCACCCCGTAAACGATTAAGGCTGCCTTATTGTCCAACAGAAAAGCACAAACTTCCGATGCATTTTGCATTCTTATAAACGGAAGGATTGGCAGGAAGAAGCAGAAAATTGAAATTCAATAATCTAAGGAATTGAGGGGTCCTCTTACCTTCACAGTGAGGTAAGATGGAGACTTCACCCCTTTAGTGACTATGACGTCATATTCAATAAAGACCAATATGTGATCAATTTTATTGTTTAATATGTGAAGAATAGATTGTCTTCTAGACGATGTGATCTTTATTTAAAGGGGTAGTACAGTTTTTGGTAAGGCTGAACTTTAGTAACCAACCCTGGACAGTTACTTGATAAACTAATGGTTATAACTCCACCATGCTCGAAAGGTATACAAAAATACAAACGACTTAGTAAAACGCCTGTTATCATTCAAAAAGAGCCATTTAAACACAAAAGGGCGCTTTTCTAAAAAGGCATTGGTTTCAACCATTTTCATACAAAAGTATGCATGTGGTGTTTTATTGGAATGATGATTAGATAGAGAGATCATCAACAACTATTCCAAAAAATGATTTTGAAAATTTTTGCAAAAGTGCAAGCATTTTAAAAATATTTTTTTGAAAAAAAAATCATCTAATTATTTGGGCCCCCAAATAATTATCAGATCAAATAGATTTATTGATATTCTAGCCGTTTCCGGGTCGATTTTAACCAAATAAAGGTTATTCTGCCATTAAAATTGCATGTTCTCCCAATTCCGATTTTGTGCTTGTAGTTAGCAGGTCTTTCAGACCCCCCATTTCAGAGGTTCCGTGCGGCACACCCCCCGTCAAAAAATAATTCGAGTGCCCCCCCCCCCCCCCGGGATCCGCCCCCTCCCCGACGTTCACACACACACACACACACACACTCACACACACACACACACACACACACACATACACATATATATATATATATATACAAAGGGAGTATTTTAAATCGCAATGACTATATTCTAATAATGCTGCATGCATATGTCTGTAAGTATATTGGGTACCGGGACAAAATCGTTATGATTACACGTGGAAAGGGGTTTGTAAGAGAGAGCAAGACATGAGATATCAGCTTCAGGAAAATTTGAAAATTTAGACAATGGGGGGCATTTCATGAAACTTGTCGGCTCTGACGATTTGTCATTCGCTGACAGTTACCATAGTAACATTCAGCTACCAGTGCTTTGAGCCCCCCCCCCCCCCCCCCCCCCGGATACTAACAAAATGTCGTCTTTGCCGGCTGAGCAATTGTCGACGTAGCTAATGTTGGCGGAGTAAACGTTAGCGGTGTAATTGTCGGCGGAGCAATTGTCGCATCTTCGAAGCATTTGTCGCGGAGCAATTGTCGGCGGAGCAAATGTCGCGGAGCAATTGTCGCAGCTTCGGAGCATTTGTCGGCGGAGCAAATGTCGGCGGAGCATTTGTCGGCGGAGCAAATGTCGGCGGAGCATTTGTCGGCGGAGCAAATGTCGGCGGAGCAATTGTCGGCGGAGCAAATGTCGGCGGAGCAATTGTCGGCGGAGCAAATGTCGGCGGAGCAAATATCGCGGAGCATTAGTCGCGGAGCATTTGTCTGCATTTTTCGGAGCAATTGTCGGCGGAGCATATGTCGGCGGAGCATATGTCATGGAACCCGTCTCGGCATATGAGTAAGATTTATGATTATTTCATGATGCGATGAAAGATAAGGAGAGTTTTCAGAATACACATTTTCCCACCTCTGCTTACGCGAACCGCGCTTATCAATAATGCGTTGGCAATCTGCTAAGTGCGCCAGCTAATAGAGGTTAACAAACTTTTAGAGATAAAACAAAAGATATGAGAGTTTTCAGAATACCGGGTTTTGTCATAAGCCTAAGATAATAACGATATTAGGGAAAAGACGATTTTCAGAATACACCCTGACATCTCGGCATTGATATTATTATATTCTAAATGAATACAAACAATGCCACCTTCGATGCCACAGGTAAATCGTAGTTGAAAAAGACAAGGGGTACAATATTATTACAATGTCAATGTGTTGTTTTGAAATTGATAATCTCAAGTAAAAAAGTTGATATATTAATGATGGCGCTTGTTGTTTTGTTTTGTTTAAATAGTCATTCAAATCCAATACATAATCTAGTTTCCCACTCGACACAATGAACAAAATACACGGTCGTTATGTTTGTATTTCTTGTCAACAACATAATTATACTCTTTATTTCTATAGATATTATATTATATCTCAAAAATAGCAGACATTTACTATAATTATATTGTAAGGAATAATAATTCAAAAAAAGAAGGAATAGTTCATATGCAAACAAAAAACAACAACGCAACAACCCATGTCGATAATTGATTTGTTTGTGCGTGAAACGGCGCCCTCTTAGAGAGCATTATGTTTCAGTAAATTTGAACATGAAATCTGTTTCAGTTTATGATGAAAAACACGTTTGTATGCAAAAACACCTCATCGGGTTTTTAAAAAAAATACATTTCAGACATACCCACAGTACGCGCATACTTCATCCAATTCAGGGCGCTCATTGTCGCGTATTGACGCGGTAATATCCAGTGCGTAGAGACGATCTTGTCATAACGGTATTCAGACAAGCGACAGCGGCACTCTTCCTGTGATAATTCGCGCAATTGCGCGCATCGATCATGTCGATGGCTGCGCGTCACACACGATGGGCTACCATCGGTATGGTCACCACGTCATTGGATAAAAAACTGTTTACGCAACTATGAATTGGCACTGGTAAGCGCGCGACGATAATGGAAACATAGTGCGCGCACTGCAATTGGTACATAGGGGAATTATTTTGAGTATAGTATCAACTTAGGCACAGTCCATAACGGTGCATTGTTTTATCGGTTTGTTGAATCAAAACGCATTTAGACAAATATCACATTAAGAGGTTTATTACGGGGGTAGGTTTTTTTGAAATTCAACCTCTACTACATAACTTGACATACACGTTAACATTTCGTTTACTTTAATGATTCAATAACCCGTGTAAACGTAGTCTGACAAACAAAGCATAATTTACACCCAGAATGAACAAAAAGGGCTTCATCGGTGTTTGCATAATTATGAATTTACAATATAAAACACGACACATTAAATATACTAAGCAATGTGTATACATAATAAAGTGTGAATAATTTAGTTTGGAACTTTACGTTGCAATAACTGGTATGCTAAGCACATTAGATTAAAAATGAACAAAACATGAATGCCTTTTAGTATTCTGTGATGATTTTTACCTCCGGTTAATTCTCCGTACTGTATAGTAAATGTATGTTATACTTTGTTCAAAAGATAAATGCAGACCTGTTTATTGATATTGGAAGATGTAGTGACGTAGGCGTGTTCGGACTAATTGGAGCATGTAATTTTTTTTTATATTTTCGTTACATATTTACCCCTATTTATTTAAATTGTTTTTGTATTAAACGATTAGGGGGGTGACATGCCTCCATGCAACCCTCACCCCCCCCCCCCCCCCCACCCCCCCATCGGCTGTTACGCCGTTAAATGTAATCATTCTCTAAAATTATAAACGAGTGGAATCCCTACTTTTTTTTCAGGGGAGTACTTTTGTTTTGACTATGTGAGAGAATAAATCCACGCCCGAAGCAGTAGAAACCATGTGTAATAAGATGATATAAACACTATCTGGAAGCAAATGTACTCCAATTGGGATAGGGCATAGGGAAAAGGGGGCATATTATAAAAATAATGACTCCTTCAAGGAGTAGTCTAAGCTTTCTAATAGACCTGCATTACAACTTAGGTACTGTTATTCAACTAATGGACACATATTTTTAATGCTTGGAATGGTCCTGACAATATTTGTCTGATGCTGTGTTACTTTGTTGATAGACAACTAGAATTTCCACTTTTCCGTCAATACCTATACTCGCATGTTCTCATTATAATAATATCGTGAAAAGTATTCACAACAACAAATGTAAAACAAACACATTAGTCAGACCTACTTAAGATATGACATATTTGTTGTGTGTGAGTTTTTGTATTTAGAATTATCGTACATCATTGTAAAAAATATTAAAACAAGTCCATTTTGTT